>OZ038396.1:2650069-2773663 GCA_964036045.1 Eutreptiella sp. 'Long Island Sound 2002' | reverse complement strand
TGCCCATAGTGAAAAAGTGCATTAGCAGGTTGTGTACCAATCCCTTGGAAGCCCCCCCCCCCCCCCCCGGACCTAACTCCCAAATCGGGCGAAAAACATGTACATACGGCCTAAAACATGCTTTACATAGCTTGGATGGTCATTTTAGGTGATCACGATGTCAAAAACGTAAGTTTCGGAAACTTCGATTTTTGAGCTGTCCAGGGTAAAAAACTGCATCAGCAGGTTGTGTACCAGCCCATTCACAAGGCCATTATTGGTGGAAAGAGCCATTTTGCGTTTTTGGCACGGGTTGTGAACGGCCCTAAGCAAGGCTAGACACTGCAAAAAACGTCCTTCCGTATCCTAGTAGGCATATACTGTCACAACATCCCCACTCACACCCCTCAAAGTGGATACCACGGGGTCACCAAGGTCGCCAAAACCGCCAACATAGCAAAAATGGCTAAAAAGTGCATAAACTGCATAAGCGCTCGTCCCACTCCGCCCCATACAAACCCCATAGAGTCGGAACCCGGAAACACTTTTTCGGCTCAAAATCGAAAAAAACCAAAAGATTCGTGATTTCGACCCAAAAAAAGGGGGGGTCATTTTTTGACCCCCACCCCCACCCCCACCCCCCTCCCTCAAAACCTCAAAAAAGTGCGTTTCAAGTGGGGGGGGTATGGGGGGGTCCGGACCAAAAACTCATTGGGGGATGCATTTATTGGACAAAATAATGATTTTACAAGGGGTTAAACTAACAATTCAACCCCTTGGGGTAGGGTAGGTTTTTTTTTTGTGATGCCCTATTTGTTCTGACACGACAGGTGCCCTATGTGTTTGGCGTTGGCACACGAAGGTTATATGTTATGCTATCAGGCTTGGCAGCTGCCGCCTGCTCCCAGTGTGCACCCGCTTCCAGGAAGCGGCATGTCGGATGCTCGTGTACATATCAGGCTGTGTCTTAACGACTGGACTGGATGTAGCATAGCAGTTGATTGTGGACAACACCTGGAACATTGGCTGGAATTGCCTGGGCGGGGACATCCAGTATCTGTGACCGACCATGATTGAGCCTGGGGTAGATTCTCTGCGAGGTGGACTTGCCGAAGGCAATAGAATTTCCGAAACTTACTTTTTTGACATCGTGATCACCTAAAATGACCATCCAAGCTATGTAAAGCATGTTTTAGGTTGTATTTACGTGTTTTTCACCCGATTTGGGTATTAGGTCCGGGGGGGGGGGGGGGGGGCTTCCAAGGGATTGGTACACAACCTGCTTATGCACTTTTTCACTATGGGCAGCTCAAAAATCGAAGTTTTCGAAACTTGTTTTTTTGATGTTGTGACCACTTAAAATGACCATCCAAGCTATGCAAAGCATGTTTTAGGCCGTATTTACGTGTTTTTCACCCTATTTGGGTGTTAGGTCCGGGGGGGGGGGGGGGGTGTCTCCCAAGGGACGGGTGCACAACCTGCTTATGCAGTTTTTCAACCCGGACAGCTCAAAAATCGAAGTTTTCGAAATTTGTTTTTTTGATATTGTGACCACCTAAAATGACCATCCAAGCTATGGAAAGCATGTTTTAGGCCGTATTTACGTGTTTTTCACCCTTTTTGGGTGTTAGGTCGGGGGGGGGGGGGGGGGGTCTCCCAAGGGACGGGTGCACAACCTGCTAATGCAGTTTTTCACCCCGGACAGCTCAAAAATGGAAGTTTTCGAAACATATTTTTTTGATATTGTGACCACCCAAAATGACCATCCAAGCTATGGAAAGCATGTTTTAGGCCGTATTTACGTGTTTTTCACCCTATTTGGGTATCAGGTCGGGGGGGGGGGGGGGGGTCTCCCAAGGGACGGGCGCACAACCTGCTTATGCAATTTTTCACCCCGGACAGCTCAAAAATGGAAGTTTTTGAAACTTGTTTTTGTGATATTGTGATCACCTAAAATGACCATCCAAGGTATGTAAAGCATGTTTTAGGCCGTATTTACGTGTTTTTCACCCGATTTGGGTATTAGGTCCAAGGGGGGGGGTCTCCCAAGGGATTGGTACACAACCTGCTTATGCAGTTTGTCACCCTGGGCAGCTCAGAAATCGACGTTTTCGAAACTTGTTTTTTTGATACCGTGATCACCCAAAATGATCATCCAAGGTATGTAAAGCATGTTTTAGCCGGTATTTATGTAGTTTCCACCCTATTTTGGGTGTGTGTTGCTCGCGGTAGATTCTCTGCGAGGTGGACTTGCCGAAGGCAATGGAATTTCTTCCCCGTCATTGGTCAGGGCAAAGCCGCGCAGGCACCTTACTAGACCACCAGGCAACGCAAGCTCGCAGCTCCGCCGGCGCCACAAGCATGTTTGGCAGTGCCGGCACCACATACATGCACACAGGCTCTCGACCTGTGCAACACACACCAGCGCGCGTCGTGCATCACATGCAAGCGCCTGCGCAAGTCAGGGGACGCGTGCTGTGCCCTCGGACATCACCGGCCAAGATATGTGGACAGGCTGCCCCTGTCAGTCACGTGCCGCCGGCATGGGTTGCCGGCCTGCGCCAGATGCGCCAGAATGCAAAGGGGGGTCCGAAACTGCTATGCCAGAGGGTACCACAAAGTACACATGCCGGTGCGCAAGCGGCCAGCCGCACCGGACACGCGACCAGCTAAGCGGCTGCGCACCGCCCGCAGCCCCGCACGCACCCACATGGAGCATGCGCGCTCCCCGCACATACCAGCCACACCGCCCGCCCCAAAGCGACGGAGACCCAAGTCACCATGCCCCCCCCCCCCCCCCCCCCCCCCGCCGCGCGGCCCTGTGAGATGATGGGAGAGGGAGAGCCAGAGCATGTCAGCCGACTTCTGTTTGGTGCAAAGCACGGGACAGCTTCCACGGAAATAACATAAGTATGTCGGCTCAGAGGTTCTGACTTTTTGACCGCTCAAAACAGGCAGTCCAATAAGGTACACACTCAGGTGTACACTTCGGTAAGCCAATCTTAGCAAGGAGTCAAACATGGGTCTCCCTCGTTAATAGCACAGAGCGGCCAGGACATTAAAAGCCATCAACCCTCGTTAATAGCACAGAGCGGCCAGGACATTAAAAGCCATCAACCCTCGTTAATAGCACACGGGAGGGCCACGGGAGGGCCTCCGAGGAGGGCACATAGCCTCAGGACGGCGTCCTTCCGCCGCGCCGCGACATACCGGGGGGCCGGGGGTGGGATAGGGCAGGCTTCAGGCAGGCTCTAACCCGCTAACCCCTAACCCTCCCGTCGCAAGAGCGGCCAGGACATTAATAGCCATCAACCCTCGTTAATAGCACAGAGCGCACACACACACACACACACACACACACACACACACACACACACACACACACACACACACACACACACACACACACACACACACACACACACACACACACACACACACACACACACACACACACACACACACACACACACACACACACACACACACACACACACACACACACACACACACACACACACACACACACACACACACACACACACACACACACACACACACACACACACACACACACACACACACACACACACACACACACACACACACACACACACACACACACACACACACACACACACACACACACACACACACACACACACACACACACACACACACACACACACACACACACACACACACACACACACACACACACACACACACACACACACACACACACACACACACACACACACACACACACACACACACACACACACACACACACACACACACACACACACACACACACACACACACACACACACACACACACACACACACACACACACACACACACACACACACACACACACACACACACACACACACACACACACACACACACACACACACACACACACACACACACACCCAGCGATCAGCCAGCGCAGGCCCTGCAATTCATCCTGACTGCCCTTGGGTATGCGGATGATACTTATGGGTTTGCAGCCGGAAGCAATACCCTCACCCCCCTGCTAGACTGCACCACAGACTGGCTTGAGGACACGGGTCAAGGGGTGAACGCGAAGAAATCTGTCGGTTTTTCGTCTGACGCCCGTCACCCAGTGAAGGCAGCACTACAGGGGGTGCCCTTCCCTATCTCTTCTGAGTTTAAGTCCCTGGGCGCGGGGGTCCGCACCACGGACGCGACTTGTTCGGGACCGCTCATCAAGAAAAGGATTTCCAGAGCCTGCAGCCTCCTGGATAGGGTGCATGGTGCTCAGGGCAATTTTGAAAGGAGATGCGACATCATCTCCACAATGATCACGGCCACTGGCCTGCACGCAGCAGAAATAGTGCCACTTCAGCCCAAAGACCTCCTGCCCTTCGAGACTAAGGTCATGCAGACCATTTGGGGACGGTCACGGCCCGGCAGGGCCAAAGAAATCTTTTTCACCTTGCTGTGCAAAGGGCACCGGATTGCACCTACCTTGGTACTTAAGTATCATCGCATCCTGTGGTTATCCCAGCTGTGTCGCACCAGGGGTGCTGGACAGATCACAGCCCAGGCCATTTGGGAGATGACAACATTTCACAAAGGCTCCGGCCCATACGGCCGAGCCATGTCCACAGCACAGGAGTGTGGCTGGGTCGCTACGCAGGGATGGTGGGGATGGAAAGTGCCTGGGCGCCAGGAACCCCTCCTCCTATACGGGGATAAAAACACTATCAAGCACGAGGTGCGTGAACAGCTGCGCTCGCAAATGCTGGACAGCCTGGTTCAGAGGCGTCCCCGCCTTTTCGCGGGGGCTCATTACACCACATGCCGGCGCCTGGTCCAGCCCAGCATAGCGTCATTTGCCACAGAGTTACAGCGCTCTATCCTGCGGGGCATCCTATCAGGAGCAACCTGGACAGCCCTCCGGGCCTATCAACGTGGCATGAGAGCCACATCCACGTGCCCGTACTGTGGCAATGCTCCGGAAAACGAGGAGCACATTTTTTGGCAGTGTTCAGCCTGGAGTACGGAGCGGGACACCCACCTGCCGGGCATCAGGACGGCGGCAGCACAGATCACAGGCCTTCCCCTCATGGACCAGTGGCCCCCATGTTTACGACTTTGTGGATTAGCCCCAGAGTTAGACACAGACAGCGTCAAGTCAGGGACAGCGCTCGCATTCATGACAGCTCTGCACAATATGTTAGTAGCCGTTTTGCAGGCCCGCAAGTTACGAGACACACAATCCCCCATGCTTTTCATGGGGTCGAGCCTCTCACAGCAGCTTCGGCAATACCCGTACCACCAACTGGTGGGACCCCTCCCCAGACCGGAAGACAAAGGGTTACTTCTTTTGCGTACCCCTAAGAAGGTGGAATGGCAGTGGGAAATGCCCTTTTTGGCGGACCTGCTACGCTGGCTGAGGGAACTGCACTGGGCCTTGAACCAGGCAGAGTGACGTTCTTGGAACTCGCACTGGACTTTGAGGAATTTGCGCAACGCACCCTCCCACACGCTCCACAGGCAAAATTTAAGGGCACCACCCTTTCACTGCAAGAGAGAGGCCGGGTCTTACGACTGGCAATGGCAAATGCGCAGCGCCTGGTCACCAAAGGCCATTTGCATCCAGCACGTGTGGTCACACGCTGCAGCTCTTTAGTTCCTTTGGGGGGGCCGGCACTCTGCGGCCTGAACTGCCGCCCCTATTTCACCTGCCGCAGTGCCATGAACATGCACGTTCAGCAGCTAGCGTCATACTGTGAGCGCACGTGGGCCACCAAGGTTGGTCTCAACAGAATACACAAACTGCGCCCGTACACACATAGGCCACGCAGAACAGCGCAGGAAGTGGAGGAGCATCGACTACAGCGTGCACTCCAGGGGAATCTGCAGTTGGGGCTGGCTCCGTCCTCGGAGCAGACCACTTTTGCCAAAGGGGGGGGGGGGGGGGGGCTGCTCCTCCTTTGCAGCTGATTTCTTCCCCGTGATAGGGGATGGGAAGCTCCCACAGCGCCCCTACACCGGGACACGCAGGCGCGCAAACACACACAGGGCGCCACCACCGGCGCCGCCGGCTGATCCGTCAAAGTGTGCCCGGCACTCTGCTGACGCATGCACGACCTGCAAGAGGCTTCGGCGCACAGCTGAAGCATGCTGTGCGCTGGGACATCACGCTGATGACCACATAGCACGCAGACCGCAACTGCAACTGTGCCCACTGCATGGCCTGCCACCGTGCCCGAGGTGCACACTCAAGCAAAGGGGAGTGCGCCACTGCTGTCAGCGGGGACACCATAAAGTGTGCACCCCAGTGCCTGCGCGCCGGAAGCGCCCACTTGCTGCACATGCACAACTGCCCAACAAACGACCACGCCTGCAAGGGCCTGCACGTATCTCTACGGGTCTGCTGAGGTCCCCACACCAACCCCCCACCCCTCCAGCCCCCAAACGCAGGAGGCCGAAAACACCCCCCCCTCCGTCCCCACCAGCCCCAGTTCCACGGGGGCTGGAGGAGACCGTGGCCGAGGATGTCGCCCGCCCGCTTTTCGTGACGAGGCACGGGAGAGCAAACACTCTGGATACCTAGCCAGCAAAATACAGAGGTTCTGATTCCGCAGAAGGGAGGGAAACAACGTCACAAAGAGGCCTCAGCAGACCTGAGCCAAATGAGGCGTCCAGCCCAACGCTGCACAAGGATCCACCTCTAAAAGTACAGATCACACACACACACACACACACACACACACACACACACACCAACGGCTGCAAACCAACGAAGGGCGGTGGTTTTGGGAACTGGTAGCCACCGCCATGCCACACACCCTACATGGGGCAAGTGCCTCTCAACATCCTTGACAAGGTCCTCCCGTTTTTTCTGACACCTGCTCCCCTCATGGACAACTGTCCTCACCTCATAGCGACCTATGTCTACGAAAGCCTTGCAAAAGTGACTGTTCTCGCTCGAGACAGGCCCCTTTCAACAAAAAGGCTGTTGCACGAGCACGAGCACGAGCATGAAATCGAAGAAATAGCGTTCGGTGATTGAAAGGCATCATCTCTTCGACGCTCTGTAGAGTATTGGGAATGCTGCAGCAAAATGATCAACGGCGAGGGGGCTTGATGGCTGGGCGAGTAGGCATAATGGTATCTACACCAAAACATTAGTGGCTTCACGAGTCCAATCTTCAGCCTCGCGCTCTACATGTTTGCAAAACCTATTTGTATGCAAGAAAATGTGAAGCGAGCGAGCAAAGGCTAATCGGCTCGGGTGTCGGCATCGGTTTCGGCGGTGGTATGCCTTGTAGGGCCCGAGGAAACAGAGAATTCATTTATTCTTGTCTAGCGGCAAGTAATCCCCATGCCGCTTGGGTCCACTCTATGGGCAAATCCCTGGGTAATCCCCATGTTGGAGCAATGCACAACCAGTGCGTAGTACTCCGCCTGCGCCGCATCCCCAAACCCCACACTATGGGGGTCTGTAGCCTCTGCCGTTGCCTGGTTCAAACAAGACCACGTGAATCGTTTGATCGTTATAAACGCCGCATTCATTCTTTTCATCATATTCTACCCGAACAAACATGTCTAAACAATCTCCAACATTGAAGCATTTCTTGACATGTTCATACACATTAAACAAGTCCAATTTGTCACGCAAATTCATGCTCCCATCTTCCCTCAACCACGTCAATATCTACGGACTGAACAACTCAAAGCCCAATTCTTCTTCTTTGGGTGTTGCGCCGCGAAATTCAAGTTTTACAAAAATCTGTGCACCACAGTTAGCTTTGGGACACACCGGACATGCCTTGCGAGCCGGTGTAATCTGGATGCGCCGTTCGCAAGATTGCTCCGCACAAGATTTGTGAAGTTCCACACCGTCCTCATTGAACCCATCAACTTTGATGTTCTTTAATAAACACGTAGAGTACGCACCTTTCAATGTTTTTATGGCAGTTGAGTAGTTGTAGTACCTGGGCACGTATTCTATCGGGACCTAGGACGGGCATGCTTGCACGCCACCCGTCTGCATTGTATAATACCAAACGCAGTTTTTGAGATGAACACCCGGCGGCAGCATAGGCCATGTACACCAAATGCACAAACTGTCCGGCTTGTTGGAAGCTGATCATCGCAAACCGTGGCTGCAGCAAAGGTGGAATAATCAAATGAAGAGAGTGCAAACTACGGCACCCGTCTCCGGCACCGGCAATGACAAAAAACAGCCTAGCAATGGCCGATCGCATTGCTTGGCCCACAATCATTTCACTGTACTATCTTACTCCACAAGACAGTGCAATTGTTGTATTGTAAGAAGATTAAAAAACACTTTCCCCGTGCATCCCTCACTTGCATGTCTACTATGTTCTGTATTTCTTTATACTAGCTTTCTTGTCCCTATTCAATGAGCCATAAACTAAATTGTTTCTGTGCCCTAGCCCCTTTCTGGAAGTTGACTTTCTTGGCGGCCGTGTTGCTTGAGAGAAGCACGTTTTTGTGCCTTGCTGCACACTCAACAATGATGGAGACTGAAGGTTTGGCTAAGCCAAGCTGCCAAAAAGCAAAATGGGTGCTCACGCCCCAATTTGCAAGCCATTGGATGTAAGGACACGCTGTGGCAAGGCATACAACATGTTGTCAAGGGAGCCAACTATCTCTTCCGCCGTCGTGAGCAGCTTTGGTTGCTACTGGGTATGCGCCGGAAGGGATGGCTCTAGGGGTTTCCCGTAGCATGTGAATCAATTGTTTTCGTGAGCATGGCACAAGGAGTAGAGTGAGCGCTGGGAGCTCCAACTCCAACCCTTCGTGTCGTCCATGAATTCATGCGGCCGGGGGGCCCAGATTCCCAAATCAAAGGAAAGGCACTTCTGCTCCATGGCCAAAGAGATGTCTAAGACAAGGGATAGATAGGGAGGGGCCATAAAGCTCCCACCCAATAATCATTGCAATCCTCCTTTTCACGAATAGGAGGCCGGCTCAATTCAAATGGATCGGCAAGGAACAACAACAAAAGCAAGGCAAGTTTCCTAAAACGCTTTGTGCAAGTTGACATCGCAAGTCTCCACTTGGCTTGGTTGCCTGAGGTGCACTACAGGACCTTGTCTCTATATTCTCTGCTGCACTTGGCCACCCATGGGCTTTTTGTCCACTGCCTGGCCTATTGCCTTGGTCTCCCTTCCTGCATTTCCGTTGGAGCTACTCACGGATAATGCGGAATGTCGCCGCCATAGACACTTTCAGCCATTAGTCCAAAGGTCCATGTATTGGTCATAGCACACAGCGTGCCCCCTTCTTGGTTGGTGCTCCCATGGTCCATGGGGGGGGGGGGGGGGGTGACACACCGGGTGGTCGGAGATGTCCGCTCTTGGCAGGAGCCGCCCCTGGCTCCTGCTCCCGAGGATCACCGCCCCTCCTTTCAAATGGTGCTCTTGGATTTTGGCCGACCCACGCACCTGCTAGATACCCTAAGAGGGGGGGGGGGTCACACTGCAACTTCCGGGAAAAAAATTCACCCTATTGAAATAGCCCCCACAACTTTGTTGGTGCAGTGCGCACCGGACCACTAACATTCTCTGATGTAGCCCTGCTAGAGGACTAGGTACAAACTGAACTGTGTCAACCCGATGGAAAATTTGTGCAAAGCAAAACTGTCTACACAAAGTGGTAGCACCCCCATGTGTCACAATCTGCAGTAGCCCATGAATAGCGGTCTACCAAGCTCAGCAACCCACCCAGCCAAAAGTGCTAGACCCCCCCCCCCCCATGGGAGGGGGGAGTATCTGCACTTTGCCCATAATTGGAGAAAAACCAAACAAACTAGTCCAGTGGTAGTGAAATGCGCATGGGTATTGTGGAGGGGCAGCCTTTGCTTAAAAATAACGTCCGGTTTGTGGAATCCAATGGAGTAGCAAGCAATGTGTAAGCTTGAAAAAAATACAGCTTCAACAAATGGCGATACATCACTACAAAAGAAGAATGCGATGCCACATGTGCAATGGTGAGCTGTTGTACAATGTGCTTGGTATGATTTCACTCGGTAATGCACTCCAATTCTCTCTCCCCATCAACCTGCCGACAAGACCTTTCAACTTGCATGAGTATGTTCAAGATCCTTTGTTTTTTCATTGTTGGCTGATCTGTCCATTTTGCTTGCTAAATGCACGAAAATTTGAGCGTCTTTGAAACAAACTTTGAATAGCATCCAAACATACAACATATTTTTCCAATCCACCACAACGGTCACACCATTTTCTGTTTGAAATTTGGAATCTCCTGAACACCAAATACATTGGAGGTTGTCTTTTGCAAGAACCCCTTTGCTGGTCCCATTGCTTGTTGCAACTCATGTAGCCGAAGAGGCCACTCTAGAGCAAGGAGGGCCCATTGCATAAGAATACACTTTTACCGTGCTTATTCCATTTCTCTCTGTGGTAAAAGAAAGATTCTTCCTTGCTTTAAAAACATATTTCCCCAGGCAGCAAAAGGGATCCCAACGGATGGTATAATAGGGCTTTCTTTGCTTAAACGCGGGCCTCACATTGGTCGATACATGTTGTAACGTGTTCCCAACTAGCACACCACTAGCTGTAATGTGCACCGCGAAGGCGAATTTTGCTTTGCGCAATCCTCATCTCGCAAGCAAAACTCCGTAGAGGATGTATGTTTGGCCACCCATTTTGCTCTCATCAACCCTCCAGATGGCGGCTGTCTTGCGGGTGCCCCGGACTGTGATGAGGAGGGCGTTCCGCAGGAATTGTGTATGTCCTCTATCCTCTGTCCTCTGTCCTCTGGTGAATGTCCTCGGCAAGGTTGTATCAGGCCTCGTTCGGCACCCGCTTGTGATGTTCGCTGTGTGATTGGACTTCGCCCGCTTTGCCTTCTTCTTCATCACCCTCTTGTCTCCGGCAGCATGCTGAGCAGCCTCCTTCATTCCGTTGCCCCACATTCCTCTTGTAGAGGGCGTATTGTCCCCTGAAATCACGCCATTCATGTGAATCTCAAGGCCATCATGCTGCAGCTTGATGGCCCTCCACCCGTTGGCTGCGACTTTTGGGGGGCGTACATGAGCCCAAGGCCCCATTTGATGCGTGATTGAACAAATTTTGCCAAGTTGCCACTCTTGAGTTCACAATGGGATCAAGACCCGTTGCTAGCATAGAAGACGAGCAATTTTGCAAGAATGCTACAACCATAGCCACACCCATTTGCATTGGCACACGATGGAATGCGCCGACTTGAGTTGTCGCCATTTCTCATGTGCTTTTATCACCTTGTACTATAGTCCTTCTACGAAAGGTTGTGCTGAACGCATACAATCTGGTGCTAAACTTAGGATTGTCAAAAACACTTTGGTGGGAGAGACCTTTGATTACCATATGGCACATTTGCACCGCAAACTTGGCGAAAGCCGTGCATCATGTTGGAGACAAAGGGGGATTCACACTCTGCTTGGTTGGAAGGGTGCTGAGAACCTTCCTCGCGGAAAGTGTCCTCATATTCAGCCGCAAAAAGGGAGAAGGTGCTTCCACTTGATATTTCACATGCGGTGCATGCAACCAAGCGAATGCTTGCAACACCAATTGCACAACAAATCAAGGTTTATAAACGTTTGACGCAAAGAATTTGTAGAACTTGGTGAAAGCTTCCAAACCTAGATTGTAATAGGTTGAGCACCATAAACTGAAAACCGACCAACCGGTATCATTCTGGTAAGGTCAT
This sequence comes from Eutreptiella sp. 'Long Island Sound 2002', assembly GCA_964036045.1. NCBI lineage: Eukaryota > Euglenozoa > Euglenophyceae > Eutreptiales > Eutreptiaceae > Eutreptiella > Eutreptiella sp. 'Long Island Sound 2002'. The sequence continues at coordinate 2,761,962 of OZ038396.1, read as the reverse complement.
GTGCTTGCTGCAACACTCGCTTCCCCTGGTGTCGATATCGCATTATTGCATTTCCATCAGCTTCTTGAGGCCTCCCTCCACCCGCACTCGTTGCCCAACATCTTAAGCAAAGGTCCTGCCTCGAATGGGAGGTCTAAAGTTGTCATTTCACAATGTCGAGGCCCTTAATCAGCGGGAGACCCGAACCGCAAGTTGTATCTTTGGGCACCTCCATTGCCTCATGCCTTCACTTTGTATCTTGTCCTTGAGCTTTATGCAGCAAGTCAAGGAGGGCACATTTTTGGTGGCTATTGCACTTGCTCCATCTTTTTAAGAGTGCGTGGGGCTGTACGGGATCGATTTTATTTGCTTTGTAGTACACTAGTAGAGGCATTCATGTTTCAAGTAAACACTGGGAACATATTGAGTCACTAGTCCAAAACAAATGTCACATGGTACACCTAGGCAAACAGCTCATCGCCCCAATGCGTACATACCAACTCCCGTAAAAGTGCTCTAGCGCACTTCCTCCAATATCCCTGTAGCACGACCTCTAGAGTTCTTCCTTTGCACTTAGATCGCTCGAAACTTGGCAATGCCGGATGCATTGCCCGTCAGTGGTCCCAAGCGAGCTCCACGATGTTTTCAATTTGTTGGGCAATAGATTCATGTCCGATTGAAACCGTGCATTGGCAAGGAAAATGATTCTCCAGGGATTTCTACAAAGCTTTTGAAGTTTATGAGGCCTTTCCTAGCTCCATTATAAAATGCATTCAAAAAAAGCGTGCATGAAGCAATCTATTTGATACGCGTCTAACGAGACCAGAGGAATTGTGACCACCAAAGTTTTCACGAACACATTAACTTGTGTTGGATAGGCCGAAGTTGATGCCATGGGAATGTTCATCAAGGGAAGGTTGTTTGCGCTAAACTGCCATTGAGCCTCTTCATTCCGGTCAATATCATGTGTAGCACATTCTTGTATGGTATGTGAGGGAGAAGACAACAAGGAAAGAATGGTTATAGGGCCAATAAAGGCCCTTGCACACTTGCATCATTGCGACACAGCTGATAACAATTTTGAAAGTTTTGGTTGCCCAAAGGGCGTGGCTTGTCATAGTCTTCGCTACACATTTCTCGAGAGCCAAATCAACGATGTCGATGCCGATGAGCGTTGTTGGGATCCAACACAGCAACAACCTCCTATTGTGTGAACCAGTTTCCCACACAAAGTCTTGAAGTGCCAACTTCTCACAACATCAACGAGCATATGTAGTTTATGTGAAACCCTTGACTAACAACGAGCATGTGCGTTGTAATTTGTTGAGACACCTACTCAACCACATTGGTTGCTTTTGAGGTGGAGGTGTCCAAAGCTTGTATGCAAAAGCCCGCCACCCTGCAAGTGTCACGCCTTGCCACGCTTTGTGGCGGCTCACTCCTAAATTGGGGCGTAGTTGACTCCTCACCCTTTGCCACCCCGCTCCTCTCTGCTTACACTTTTGCCCCTCGTGCAGCCACTGTGCACCCCTTATCTTTGCGCCGTAGCGCATTAGAATATGTCAGGAAGCTTGGAAATAATCTTTAAGCTTGTTTCAAAACTTCCCAAAAATCGTGTCGATATGTTCGAACGTGATGCCATACTCCGGGTTGTTTTCAAACGTCCTTGACAGGCATGGCAACCTCTTTGACAACGATTCCAACCACTCCAAGAATGCTTGAAAACTCCCTGTACCGCCTTTTCAAACCTGTGCCAACCCCGTGAAAACTTTCCAAAACTGTTTGGACTTTTGGACACCCCTTGGTAACCCTTGAAAGCGCTTGAAAGTTCGAAAACTTGCGGATTAGAGAGGCAACATTCGTGTATGATGTTTCGTTTTTACTAAAGGGTTCTTCTCCCCACAAGGTGGAAACAAAACAGTGGTGGTAGCTTTTGCATGGACTTTGTACCCCATGTGCATTGAGTTTTGACCTCTTGGCTGGGCATGGGGTCCGTGAAGGCTCGCTCCCAAGGCCCATTTCATCACTTGATAGGAGGGCACCATCTATTTGGCCGAGTCGTACGTCAGCAAGGCAAAATCTGGGTATCATGTTCACTTTGCACGAGGAGGGTCCCCCCCCCCCCGGTGAAAGGAAGCAGTGGTGGTATGTTTTGCATTACCTCCCCGCCTGGCCATGGGGCCATGGGGTCCATCAGCTGTTACTCCAAAGGTTAGTTTCATTACATGATATCCACACACCCTTTTTTTGGTCGGATTTGGGTTGCGCGTAGCAACACACAATTCAATTCGTGTATGAATTTCAGTTTGTACCAAGCGGGTTATCCCCTTAGTAGCCCCCCCCCCCCCCCGTAGAACAAACAAAGTGGTGGTAGCTTGTGCATGGTGTTCCCACCCCCTTGGCCGGGCCATGCAATCCCTTAAGGCTTACTCCAAAGGCCCAGTTCACCACTTGACAAGAGCACCCTTTTTTGTTGGCCGGGTTTGGGTTGCGGGCCAATGGGGCAAAATCTGTGCATGATGTTTAGTTTGTACTTGGGGGGTACTCCCCCCTCCCCCCAGTTGAAGAAAACAGTGGTGGCCGTTTATGCATCATCTTTTTACTTGCTTGGGTTGGCCATGGCCTCCCGCGGAGAATTGTGCATCGGTGAGTTTCATGAGTCCATACGAGGATACCGTTTCTAACGGCCGCCGGGGTTGCGGGTTGCCACAGCAACATCTGTGTATGATGTCCACGTGTTCCCAGGGTGGAAGTATCCCCCCGCACTTAAAAAAACACCAATTGCAACTTGTGCATTGATTTTCTACCCCCTGGGTGGGCCATGGGATCCTCAATGCTCAAACCTTCCTCCAAAGGCTTGTTTCCTTTTCTTCCTTTTTCCCCTTTTCACTTTTTTTTCCATCCAGGTTTGGGTTGCGGTTCAGCAAGTTCAAACATCCGTGCAATGCTTAATTTGTACCACGGAGGTACTATCCCCTCATGGTGAAAAAAAAGGCGGCAACTACTTGTGCATTGACCTTGCACCCCTTGGGTTTGATAGTTGTGAGGTCTCGCTCCACTTGAGGTAGCACCTATGGACTAGCATGCACGTGCAATTGAAAACTGGGGCGAATTTCCTTGCCAAATCTGGCCGCACAGCAACATATTACATTGTTGGAGACACACATCCGCGGCTGAAAATATCCCCCGGCCACTAGGATTGTCGGTGCGTACGTGAGGACCAACAAAAGGATGGCACAAATGGTCTTGATGGCCCTGTCTGCGATACACAGAAGAGCTGCAAGCACTGCACCTGCCCCCTGTGCAGTGCAACACTTATTCCAACACAAGATAACGAGGACGCCACAACCATCAACTCATTAGACGCAACATAGCATTGGGGTGATCAAGTGAGAAAAAAAGGTGAGGTTGCAAACGTGCTAAAGGATGTTACACACATCCCTTGGTGGAGCGGACACCCATTGGAAGGCTACATGTGTGGCTCGTCCAAGAAAGCAATCTGGTGTGGCTATGTCCCACACAACATAAAATTGAATGAATCGCGATGCTGGTGGGGTTGGTCGGTGGAAAATGCGTCAACAACGGTCCAAACCGACCCCGCAACTCAATGTTACGTGGCCCGCGTTGGACACCATACCACTGTTGCTCCAATGTACGTAGCACCTCCGAAGCAACACTCACGAACCCAAGGGACCGTCCTTGCTGAAGCTGGCTGCACACTGCCGGCGACGGTAGCAGCCACGCCACTCACAATCCCTCAACAACCTCTTCAATCATTTGGGACATCGCAGCAGAGCAAACCGCGTTCTCGTTGCAGTGTGGCAGTTGCTAGGTGCTCTTGCCGTGCCTCCTCATCTCTGCGTGCTTCCAAATTCCTTCAAACTCCTAGGGGAATCCTACCAAAGGTTGGGATGTCACTCGCAAACGCCATCGCCGCAGCCTCTTCAAACCGCGACAATGCCACACACGTCAATCCGACCGCAAATTCACAGTCACCCAAGTCCACCGCCAACCGCAGAATCGGATGACTAGGACCCGACGGGCGAGTACCACGTGGGCCCACCCAGCCACCCTCATTGCTTTGAGCCGCACACGGATGCGGCATTGCAGGCCGTATATAGCAGGTACCCGGCATGGGTAGAGCTGTACATGGACTCACCGGAGGTATAACAATTGTACTGTTGAGCTGTTCTGTGCAGGGAGGCAGGTTGGAGGCGCAAAACCAATGTTTTGCAAAAACATAAGGTGTGCATGACCATCCGGTTGCAGAAGAAATTCTGGCCGAGGATATGTTTGGATTGTCGCTAGTGGTGTGTCTTGCAAAGGGGGCGCGTATCATGTTAATCAACAATTTGTGGGCGTAGATGGGGTTGGCCAACGGGGCCATGGGTGTTGCGAAGGATCTCCTATATCTGCATGGGGCACCTCCACATTTGCCAGACCACATCATCAGGACATTTCCCCAATATCGGGTGACTAGGTTCAATGGCCGGGCACATTATGTTTGTCTTGAGCCGCAAGTTGGCTTGACGCGAAGCGGACCACACACACACACACACACACACACACACACACACACACACACACACACACACACACACACACACACACACACACACACACACACACACACACACACACACGCCTGCACGTATCTCTACGGGTCTGCTGAGGTCCCCACACCGACCCCCCACCCCTCCAGCCCCCAAACGCAGGAGGCCGAAAACACCCCCCCCTCCGTCCCCACCAGCCCCAGTTCCACGGGGGCTGGAGGAGACCGTGGCCGAGGATGTCGCCCGCCCGCTTTTCGTGACGAGGCACGGGAGAGCAAACACTCTGGATACCTAGCCAGCAAAATACAGAGGTTCTGATTCCGCAGAAGGGAGGGAAACAACGTCACAAAGAGGCCTCAGCAGACCTGAGCCAAATGAGGCGTCCAGCCCAACGCTGCACAAGGATCCACCTCTAAAAGTACAGATCACACACACACACACACACACACACACACACACACACACACACACACACACACACACACACACACACACACACACACAATATCCTCTACGGTTTGCATGGGCCATGACCATCCACAAGAGCTAATCCATTAGCATTGGCGGGTGGGTGGGGCAAAATACAAAACTGATCCGTACTCAGAATGCAAAACCATAATCGCTGCGACAGGCTGGCCCGGCGTGAGAAACTTGTTGTAATGAATCTCCCATGCTCAATCCTGCGTTGCGCCCCAGTATAGTGCATCTTTGAACTTGCTGCGCTTGGCGATGGGCAGATTGGTTAGGCAGCAATCACGACAATACCTCCACACAACATCATCAACATCCCCCTCCGGAATATGGAGCAACATGTTGCAAAACTCATCCTCAGCACGTTGCCTAACAGGTCGGTTGAGCACCACCACGTCCTCAAAATCGAGATATGCCGCACACCCTTGCGCCTCGACTGCTCCCCCACGGCACCTTTGCAGACGTAGAGCTTATCCTTCACAGGAGGCAGTTGTGCATGTTCACCAATGATTATCATTGCCACGCTGCCAAACCTCAAATGGCGGTTGCCCGTGCCCACACGCAGATTTTGGTTGAAACATCAAAGCATGCGCCTCCCCACCATGGACACCTCGTCAACGATCAAGTCGTGCTCCTAGCAGCCACAACAGACGAGGCTGCTTTCTCGTACTCTTGGACAACCACCATTGGGCATGATTCATCTTGTACCCATAAACCCAGCTTCTCCACCCAGGACCCCATTGGATACCTCGCCACCACAGCAGGCTCAATACTACTCCGCCATGGCAAATGCAATTAAAACCGTTGCTTTGCGTACAACTTAGAGTATCAAGCATCGGTAGTGGTTGCCCAGTACCATGGCCGAAACATGGGAACGACCTGTTGTGCCCTCTGCCACTTTCCATGGGCAGTCGCCTGCCACAGTGACTCCAATGATCGACGGTTGACCATTTCTTCGACCTCCAAATAACGCTTGCGGCAATCCAGCAGTCTCTGCACCACCTCCCATGTTCCTTAGCAGTGTCTCGCATGCTGCCACAAAGCCCGCAGTTTTCTTTTCTGCCTTGGACTCGTACTTCAGCATGTACTCATATATGGTGTGGCTGTCCACAATTACTTGCGTCTCGTTGTTGGAGGGTTCTCCACAGCTTCCTGAAATTACATAACACCATGCCACCATGCCGGGGTTGCCGTGGACAGCATTGTGCCGCAGCTCCCAATCCCGTGGCCGTGGCACATCATTCTCTAGATACTCTTGTGACCCATCCAGCAGCTTGTGGAGTGCTGGCCAGTGCAGCTCCGCAGCAGTGCCTTGGTAAACACCATGGGGGCCAGATCATACTCATGTACCAGGAACTACACCCATGTCAAGGTTTAAAATTTCCCCAAATATTTTCTACTCAATTTTATTTCATTTCTTCTCTGGTGGGTGGTATTTTTGTTTCAAGGTAAAGCCTGTGGCTCATTCTTAAGGAACCTGGTTTTGACATTCTTTTACGGTCCTCATGGACATATGTTGGTATCTAGCCCTTCTGATGCGGTTGTATGAGGCGCCCAGTCGTCTCACTGTTGGAGCTGCTGCATGAGCGGGATTTGAAGAAGCAGGCCCCTCTGAAAAAAGGTGCCAGGACAAATGCAACGGGTTGATAAGGAGTTGAACTCCTCAAGTGATGGTAGCTGTGGCGGTCAGCCCCTTTTTCTTGACCATCAAACTTGAGTTGGATTGTGGGAGGGCTTGTATCATCGACCGTTTACATGTGGTCAGAGCAATAGGGCTGTGTATTTGGGGTGTGTGTACTACGAGGGGTGTATTTGCTCCTTGGAAGGTGTGGAGTGCTTTGCTAGGAGGTTCAAGGAAAGGGATGAGGTACAATGGGATCTGCAAAAGTGGGAGGAGGAGGTGCATGTGTGAACCATCTGTCTACTTATTCATGGATGTTTCCTCAGAAATTTGGGGTTCTAAATAGTTGAAAAATGGTTGCGTCAAAGACAAGGCAAATGAAGAATTTTCCGCATCCTCTCACCACACTAATTGGAAAAAGACAATTTTCACCTTTTGGGACCCAATGCCATCCGGGGCCGTCTCAGTTGGGGAATGGGGGTCCATGGGGTCCGGTCCATTGAGCCCCTTTTCCCGCGACGGGGCTCCAGGGGGCGCACCATGCGCTGTGCGAAACGTCGGCTGTTTTTCACCACCGGTAGCCACGGGACCCAGGGTCCTGCGTTCTGCATCCTACAGCCTCTGCTCATACATCAGGGATTTTTTGTTTTACTCTGATGCTTGCCACGGGTCCCAGGGTCCTGAATTCTACACCCCCGATGCTGTTTTGAATGGATAATGCATGCTTCTGTAGGTGGGTGGTTTACAGGGGTGTCCCCGGGATAAACACAGTAATAATTGGCGTTATGCAAAATCGCCCCCCTATTCCCCTCCCCCCTTCCCACAGTTGAAAACCCGACTGCCCCAGGCCATTGGTTTCCATGCCTTGATTCTCTGTGCTGTAGAAATTCAAATTTCGCAATAGAGATGGGCATTCAGGAACACATTTTGGTGGTCCGGCAAATTACCGATGAAGAAAAGTGGCACTGCGCTATGGAAGAGATTGCTGACCACTTTTGTGGCAAGGTCAGCGGCGAGGAGCCATTGCTGAGGGACCACTGCTCAAACGCAGAGGATATTGCGGAGATCAAAAAGCAGCTCAGCGACGTGGAGTTTCTAGCCTGTGCCAACACCACTGAGGTGCTCAACTTCGGTTTGCCCAGTGTCGGCCTGGGTGACGTCTGGCTCTGGGAGTCGGCTTATTTTTCGGTGGGAAGGCGCTCTTCCGGAATGTACAGGCGTTACGACGACACTGAGGCTGTGGCCGCGCAAGATACGGTGATGAAGGCAGAGGTCACCGCCGAGCTGGTGAATGGCAACAAGGACATGGCCGCGTACCGCATGAAGCGTCTCAAAACATTCCGTCATCGTGCCGGTGTTTTCCAGCGGCTGCCCGATGACGAACGCGCTCGATTTGCCCCGGATGTGACCCGACTGCCGCATGGGGCCTGGCTCGAGATGCCCAACCGCTTCGAGTTTCGCGTTGGCGGGCACCTGCGCCTTCCCTTGTTTGCGAGGCACTTCAAGCATTGCAGTTCCGAGGTCAGTGGGCAGTGCGGCGCCGCGAGTGGCGTGCTGCGGTTCGTTTACGCGGTGCTGCAGAAGTATTTCCCGGACAGTGTGATCTTTTACCGCGACGCTTCCGACGCTGATGTGCCGGAGTTGTTGCAAAGCGCAAGCGATGATGTGGCCCTCGAGGCGCGCAAGCGAACGCAGTTCTACGCCGCGGTTCGCGAGACTTTTGGTCAGAGCCCGGGGTCGTCGGGGTCGTCGGGATCTTCGGGGTCATTGGGCTCGGCGAGTGCGGCAGAGAGCAGGAGCGGCGGCGACGCGCCGATTACCAATGCACGCGACCAGTCGTTGTGGACGGGGCTGGCCAAGGTTCGCCAGTTGCTCGCGGAGCCCCCAGCCCACGCGATGGCCAAGGCCCACGTTCTCTGTGAGATCACCGATTTAGGCTGCTGCAGGCTCGTGGAGCTGGCGGGCAAAGGCAAGGGCATGGTTGCCGCCCGCCACATCTATCGTGGCGAGTTGATCCTGCAGGAGAAGCCGCTGCTGAGCCTCGATCTCGATGACCCGCCGAAGGCGCATGCGACCGAGCCGTACACCAGCGTCGAGATCACGTTGGCCGAGGGCATGCCCGTAGAGGTGTGTGATGGGCCAGCGCGTGACTCAGACACGAAGGCCACCGTCGTGCACTGCGCGCGGGCGGCGGACGCGGCTCTGGCGAAGCTTCCGGAGGCGGACCGGGCGCAGGTGTGGGCTCTGCACGACGCGTTCGAGGCCAAGATCGGCGCCAAGACGGCGTTGGGCGTGTACCAGACCAACTGCCTGGCGCGGGGGGAGGAGGGCGGGAGCGTGCTCTGCAACCACATCAGCCGGTTCAACCACAGCTGCACGCCGAACGTGACCCACGCCTGGAGCCCGCCGCACGAGCGGGTGGTTGCGGTCCGCGACATCGCGGCCGGGGAGGAGCTGTGCACGCACCACGTCAACCTGCTCTACCCGACGGCGGTGCGCCGTGACAGGCTGCGGCAGTTGTACGGCTGCGACTGCCAGTGCGATGTCTGCACGGCACCGCCAGAGCGGCAGCGCGCCTCCGATGTGGCGCGCGCCGAGCTCCGCCGCTTGGACACGGACATGGGAGTGATGGGCGGGCTGGACGTGCAGCTGGGCTTGCGGATGGTGGCGCGCATGGAGGCGCTGCTGCGGCAGGAGGGCCTCGACAACCCCGTTGCGGAGTCCCGCTTCGCCTACGACGCGTTCCAGTTCTGCGCGGCGCTCGGGGACGAGGCCGCGGCGCGCGAATGGGTCCGCCGCGCGCACGCCGCCCGGCTCGTCGTGTGGGGCGAGGGCACGGAGGCGGTGCGCAAGCTGGCGCGGTACGTGCGGTACCCGCGCGCGCACCCGACGTGGGGGCGGCAGCGCCGCGGCTTGGGGCGGCGGGACGAGTCCATGCGCAGCGTTGATGAGGCCGCGATGCAGATGGCCATGCGTTGGATGATGGGAGGTCCGTAGCGGTGCAGGAGTCTCGGCAGCGTGGTCCTTGGTGCAGCGCTCGCCTCGGTGTGTGCAGTGGCGTCCGCACGCAGCGTGTGGTGCTCTCGTCGCAGCGTGTGCTGCGCTCTCCTTCTGGGCAGCGCTTGCTCCTTTCTGGTGACGCTCCTCATGGCAGCGTGCAGCGCTCACCTTGCCTCGTTTATGCGGGAACACCCAGCGTTTGATCGCTTTGGCTCTTGCTCGACTTCTTCGAGTTTTGTGAAGTTATGGGCCACAGGTCCGAACTGTGAACGCTACGCTGTCACCGCCTCACCTCTCCCGGTATGTGCACCATTCCCTTAGATTGATACTGTGGCAACTGCCTTCGGTGAGCTTGGGTCAGTAAGTCATAGGCTGACACACTCCCATTTGCCTTGTTTCATTCAGATTTGATTCAACGCTGATACAGCCCGAGTGCTTTGCATCTGGGCTCAGTTGTGGTAGATGTCGTTGTGTATTGACTTCATCTCAGTGAACTTCCATTCCCCAAGCACCCTTTCACTTCAGTCGGGCTGCTTTTGGTTTGCTGACGGTTCAGCTACATTCGTATCATCGATTCTTCTTCTTGTGCTTCATCCCTGGCACCACCACTCCCGTCCTTACATTCCTTTCCCTTTTCCCTTAGTTCACATAAACAAATGAATCACACAACCCAAACATGAAACTCCGGTAGGCAAGCGGGCGTAACAATCACTTCCCAAGCGGCGGTGTGAACGCTAGTCTCCCCCCCCCCCCCCCAACCGGCCCCAGCCCCTCTCCTCTCAGCCAACTCTGCCCCTTCCCCGAGCTCGTCATATGCTCTGGCGCCCTGCGGGCGCAGTCACCCCAGCACCCGCGGATCTTCTGCCTGCTCCCAGAGTGCTCACAGACACCAGCATACGTGACAGCTTAGTCCCCCGGCCCCCAACAGCCGGTGGTCTACCCTCTTCCTCTCGTGCTCCCCAGCGACCCGCAGATGCGGGGGTAAGCCTCATCTGCAGTTCACTGCAGCATGCGGTGCAGCCATGCACCAAGCTGGCGCAGAGTTTTCTTGGTGAAACCAGTGTAATCCCTTTCACAGCCCGCCAGCGAGCCCCTCAGGGGGTGGGGGTGACGGTGCAGTTTTTTCGTTTTTCTGAAAAGCCGCCTGTACATACCAGAGTACATACCATGATACGGCACATATGACGTTTGATGGTGCCGCAGGTACACGCGCTGGGTGCGCGATAGGCCACAGGGGCACTCCATGGGCCCTTAAGGAACCATAGGGAGCCGCTGCATGCCACCAACACCCCCTGTACATACCACTGTGTGCATAGTCGAACCCAGATGAACCCCCAGAGATGTTGACATGGTTTAAAAAGAGGCGTGCGTCCGGGAGGCATGTGGCGCGGTCCTTGGTGCGGCGCTCGCCTCGGTGTGTGCAGCGGCGTCCGCACGCAGCGTGTGGTGCTCTCGTCGCAGCGTGTGCTGCCTTCTGGGCAGCGCTTGCTCCTTTCTGGTGATGCTCCTCATGGCAGCGTGCAGCGCTCACCTTGCCTCGTTTATGCGGGATCACCCAGCGTTTGATCGCTTCGGCTCTTGCTGGACTTCTTCGAGTTTTGTGAAGTTATGGGCCACAGGTCCGAACTGTGAACGCTACGCTGTCACCGCCTCACCTCTCCCGGTATGTGCACCATTCCCTTAGATTGATACTGTGGCAACTGCCTTCGGTGAGCTTGGGTCAGTAAGTCATAGGCTGACACGCTCCCATTTGCCTTGTTTCATTCAGATTTGATTCAACGCTGATGCAGCCCGAGTGCTTTGCATCTGGGCTCAGTTGTGGTAGATGTCGTTGTGTATTGACTTCATCTCAGTGAACTTCCATTCCCCAAGCACCCTTTCACTTCAGTCGGGCTGCTTTTGGTTTGCTGACGGTTCAGCTACATTCGTATCATCGATTCTTCTTCTTGTGCTTCATCCCTGGCACCACCACTCCCGTCCTTACATTCCTTTCCCTTTTCCCTTAGTTCACATAAACAAATCAATCACACAACCCAAACATGAAACTCCGGTAGGCAAGCGGGCGTAACAATCACTTCCCAAGCGGCGGTGTGAACGCTCGTCTCCTCCTCCCCCCCCCAACCGGCCCCAGCCCCTCTCCTCTCAGCCAACTCTGCCCCTTCCCCGAGCTCGTCATATGCTCTGGCGCCCTGCGGGCGCAGTCACCCCAGCACCCGCGGATCTTCTGCCTGCTCCCAGAGTGCTCACAGACACCAGCATACGTGACAGCTTAGTCCCCCGGCCCCCAACAGCCGGTGGTCTACCCTCTTCCTCTCGTGCTCCCCAGCGACCCGCAGATGCGGGGGTAAGCCTCATCTGCAGTTCACTGCAGCATGCGGTGCAGCCATGCACCAAGCTGGCGCAGAGTTTTCTTGGTGAAACCAGTGTAATCCCTTTCACAGCCCGCCAGCGAGCCCCTCAGGGGGTGGGGGTGACGGTGCAGTTTTTTCGTTTTTCTGAAAAGCCGCCTGTACATACCAGAGTACATACCATGATACGGCACATATGACGTTTGATGGTGCCGCAGGTACACGCGCTGGGTGCGCGATAGGCCACAGGGGCACTCCATGGGCCCTTAAGGAACCATAGGGAGCCGCTGCATGCCACCAACACCCCCTGTACATACCACTGTGTGCATAGTCGAACCCAGATGAACCCCCAGAGATGTTGACATGGTTTAAAAAGAGGCGTGCGTCCGGGAGGCATGTGGCGCGGTCCTTGGTGCGGCGCTCGCCTCGGTGTGTGCAGCGGCGTCCGCACGCAGCGTGTGGTGCTCTCGTCGCAGCGTGTGCTGCCTTCTGGGCAGCGCTTGCTCCTTTCTGGTGATGCTCCTCATTGCAGCGTGCAGCGCTCACCTTGCCTCTTTTATGCGGGATCACCCAGCGTTTGATCGCTTCGGCTCTTGCTGGACTTCTTCGAGTTTTGTGAAGTTATGGGCCACAGGTCCGAACTGTGAACGCTACGCTGTCACCGCCTCACCTCTCCCGGTATGTGCACCATTCCCTTAGATTGATACTGTGGCAACTGCCTTTGGTGAGCTTGGGTCAGTAAGTCATAGGCTGACACACTCCCATTTGCCTTGTTTCATTCAGATTTGATTCAACGCTGATGCAGCCCGAGTGCTTTGCATCTGGGCTCAGTTGTGGTAGATGGTGTTGTGTATTGACTTCATCTCAGTGAACTTCCATTCCCCAAGCACCCTTTCACTTCAGTCGGGCTGCTTTTGGTTTGCTGACGGTTCAGCTACATTCGTATCATCGATTCTTCTTCTTGTGCTTCATCCCTGGCACCACCACTCCCGTCCTTACATTCCTTTCCCTTTTCCCTTAGTTCACATAAACAAATCAATCACACAACCCAAACATGAAACTCCGGTAGGCAAGCGGGCGTAACAATCACTTCCCAAGCGGCGGTGTGAACGCTCGTCTCCTCCTCCCCCCCCCAACCGGCCCCAGCCCCTCTCCTCTCAGCCAACTCTGCCCCTTCCCCGAGCTCGTCATATGCTCTGGCGCCCTGCGGGCGCAGTCACCCCAGCACCCGCGGATCTTCTGCCTGCTCCCAGAGTGCTCACAGACACCAGCATACGTGACAGCTTAGTCCCCCGGCCCCCAACAGCCGGTGGTCTACCCTCTTCCTCTCGTGCTCCCCAGCGACCCGCAGATGCGGGGGTAAGCCTCATCTGCAGTTCACTGCAGCATGCGGTGCAGCCATGCACCAAGCTGGCGCAGAGTTTTCTTGGTGAAACCAGTGTAATCCCTTTCACAGCCCGCCAGCGAGCCCCTCAGGGGGTGGGGGTGACGGTGCAGTTTTTTCGTTTTTCTGAAAAGCCGCCTGTACATACCAGAGTACATACCATGATACGGCACATATGACGTTTGATGGTGCCGCAGGTACACGCGCTGGGTGCGCGATAGGCCACAGGGGCACTCCATGGGCCCTTAAGGAACCATAGGGAGCCGCTGCATGCCACCAACACCCCCTGTACATACCACTGTGTGCATAGTCGAACCCAGATGAACCCCCAGAGATGTTGACATGGTTTAAAAAGAGGCGTGCGTCCGGGAGGCATGTGGCGCGGTCCTTGGTGCGGCGCTCGCCTCGGTGTGTGCAGCGGCGTCCGCACGCAGCGTGTGGTGCTCTCGTCGCAGCGTGTGCTGCCTTCTGGGCAGCGCTTGCTCCTTTCTGGTGATGCTCCTCATTGCAGCGTGCAGCGCTCACCTTGCCTCTTTTATGCGGGATCACCCAGCGTTTGATCGCTTCGGCTCTTGCTGGACTTCTTCGAGTTTTGTGAAGTTATGGGCCACAGGTCCGAACTGTGAACGCTACGCTGTCACCGCCTCACCTCTCCCGGTATGTGCACCATTCCCTTAGATTGATACTGTGCCAACTGCCTTTGGTGAGCTTGGGTCAGTAAGTCATAGGCTGACACGCTCCCGTTTGCCTTGTTTCACTCAAGACTTGATTCAACGCTGATGCAGCCCGAGTGCTTTGCATCTGGGCTCAGTTGTGGTAGATGGTGTTGTGTATTGGCTTCATCTCAGTGAACTTCCATTCCCCAAGCACCCTTTCACTTCAGTCGGGCTGCTTTTGGTAATCATTTCGCCCTTTGTGGGTATGCCAAAGATTCAACTCAAAATTGGTCTCAAAAAGCTATCCTTGATTTCGAAATGTTACCCCAATTGCAGCGACGCTGTACACGATCATGTGGAAGCTGCAAAGCCGCAAACGGACATTCACACCTTCTCATTCGCTTCTGCAGGAACAATAGAGATACCAGGAGGGACCGGGTGCAGCAAGGTCAAGTGGTAGGGATGGCACAAGAGATTTCCTGGAGGTCTGTTGTGCAAGACAGACGCGTCTGTATGCGTCTCTTTTGCGTGGGTTTGTTTGTGTTTGAGTGCGACTTTAGGTGTGGGTGTGGGTGTGGGTGCGCAGCTTTGCGCATCCATCACGATTGTCTATGCATCAGGTTTGAGTCTGTGATCATACAACACAACAAGTCTGCAAAGATTCTCACCGCAGAGATTTTGGTGCCTTTGTTTTGAGTCAGTTGGGCTTGGTCACACTCAGTCAATGGGGCTTGCGTGGATGTGCTCAGTGGCAGGCAACAGCACAGAGCCCTTGTATCCCCGTAATTAGGGGAGGACACTGCATTGTATCTTCTGGGGGTGCCTAATTCCAAGGTTATCTCGTACTGTTGCCGAACTATGACAAATTTCAAGAATGTGCCGTTTTTCCAGAATCTTGGACCCAGAGGCACCTGCCACCCCTTTTGGCAACTCTGGATAATGGACAGAAATGGTGTCCCACTGCTCAGGGTAGGAGTTGTACTCGCGGGTAGTCCAATGTTTCTTGACCTGGAAACTGAGTCAGGGGCAGGTCTTCCACTCCCTCCCCTGCAGCTTGATCTCGTGTTGGGACAACATATTAGGTCGCACCCGGTTGGCCCAGCCTGCATAGCTCTTACCTGTAGCTCAGTCCACTTTCAAGCAGAATGTGCCAACATTGACAAACATGCACCCATTCCGGGTCCAGTTGGTGAAACAAGATGATCCCAAAGTGCTGCGGCACATCTCGGACACCAGCCAACAAGACTCATCTTAGTTCACCCGCTGAACTGAAATGGAGTTTCGGCCACTCGTCTGAGGCACAGTGAGCCTCACCTTGCATTCAAAAGCGTTCAAAAGTGTTGGAGCCGCTTTTTTTTTAAACCATTGGATTTGGTGGCTTTTCATGCTGTCCGGACTTTCTACTGCAATTTTCAGCCTCGAGATGAGGATGATAGTGCGAGCCACATTTTAAGCTGCATGCAGTACAGGATTGTAGATTCAAAGTGATTGAGCCCCAAGTCCTGACGTGGAGAGGCAGGGATAAGTTTTGGTGTTGTGTCACAGAGCTGTGCTCTCATGCATGATGTTTTTGCTTGCATGAGCTGGGAGCTCAAGCCACAGCAACAAAAACAAAGGCTCA
The DNA here is from genome assembly GCA_964036045.1 of Eutreptiella sp. 'Long Island Sound 2002'. NCBI lineage: Eukaryota > Euglenozoa > Euglenophyceae > Eutreptiales > Eutreptiaceae > Eutreptiella > Eutreptiella sp. 'Long Island Sound 2002'. The sequence continues at coordinate 2,746,329 of OZ038396.1, read as the reverse complement.
AAGTGTAGATCTAAGGTTTTGCAGCAATGGTGCACTGGGCACACAGTGTGTTTGCATTTCCTCATGCATGAATTGGAGGGCATAGCGTTGGGCTCTTTTCAATAGCCAAGGGCACCGATTGGCCATGACATGTGCGATCTGTGCTGTGCTGGTACAGGTTGGTATGATATTTGGGAAAAATGCGCCCCCAAGCCACCCTAACCTAGGGCTATTAGGGTGGGTGGTTGGGTAGGTGGGCATGGCAATTAGGGTGCATCAGGAACACCCTACACAAACATGTAATTGTAATGGCTTTGCGGCAAGAAGGAACTTTTTCACAGTGCTTCTTTGATGTCTTTGTAGGAAATTCATCTTTGACCACCAAAATTTGCAATGTAACACATTGACTCAATATCTAGCTTTGCCAGGTTGTTTCAGAAAAAACCTTGAGGACACGGCATCATTTTTTTTTAAGTTTGACAAGGGGGGTTGTTTTTGGTAGCGATGATTCCATCTTTGTCTGGCAAGTGGAAAGTTGAATTTGGATGGAAGGGGGGCCTTTTGGAGTCTCCCAAAAGTGCATGTGAGTGGGGGCATTTGGTGGTCAGTATCCAACTCAATGCTAGGGTAAATTTAAAGAGAGGGGTGGTTGGAAAAAGATGGTTGAAGGGCTACAAGCCTAGTTTCTCATCTAGGTGTTGTACCAAGGCTTCAAGGGCCAGTGTTATGTTTCTTACCTAGAAGGCATCCGAATAGGGCTCCAAGGCCCATCTTCGCGCTTCACAGCTTGGCAACTTGTCAGCACTTAGTAAAGAGGGCGTTCTTGCCACAGTGTGCGCGTGGTGTCAATTTGGCATGTTTGCGGAACGATCAAAAGGCTTCCAAGAAAGAGCAACAACGACCTACAAGCCACTGAGATTTATTGGCAAACCGCAAAAAAAAACCTAGGAAGAGATGTGTTGTGTTTGCAACTAAGCTTTTCAAGGGTTCTATGGGCTGTTTTGGTCCGTGCATCTTGGGATGGTGAACCGGTGTTTGACCACCAATAGTTCCCATGGTGCGTGCGCGGTGCAACAACACCTCAAAGGGTTGAGGTACCAATCTTATTGCAACGGAGGACTAGCTAGGGCGGCTTAAGGGGCTCCAAAGGCAGCAGCCCCTCAGCTCCGCACCCAAGAAAGGCCCAAGGGCAACTCGCATTTAGGCCCTCTTTACTGAAAGGGAAGGGTCAGCAAAAAGGGCTCCAACCCCCCCCCCCCCCCGCAAACGCAATTTGTCAAGAGCCAGCATAGGATTTCCGTGTCATCAAATTGGAGTGGGTCCCAACATCGGATCCTTTTTGTTGGGATTTGAAGATGCGGATATACCCAACATCTTGCAATTGTTCTTTGCACCCCAATACAATCAATCTACCATGCGCATAAACCGGAACCCAAACTTCACAGCATGGGTCTGCACAAAAAGTGGCCATAGCAACTCAGCACTACCCAATCATGCTACAGAAAGCCTTGATTCGTTCGAGCACAATCGCAATAGACTTGTGCCAACTAGGCACCCACATGGCCATACTTTGATGCATTGATGCATTTTTTTTTTGCGGCACTTGTAGCACGGTGGAGGAAAAGAGCACCACGTCCAATATCGTGCATTCAAGAAAGAGATCAATGTCTCTTTCTATGCACCCATTCCTTTGCTCACTTGTCGCCTTCTTTTCTAATCTTTATAGTGCAGGCTCTGCGTGCCAGAGTCCCATGTTTGTATGGATGAATGGTCACGTTACAGAGAGTGACTGCACCTGTGGTTCAAAATTTTTTTATTCACAATAAAAATCGCTATCCAATTCCAACAAGCATTATTTTCCCGTCAATATCATTTAAAAAGTGGTCGTGCGTAACTCTCCCAACCTATTTGTGGAATGATCTAATAAAACAGTATGGTGAGCCTCCCCCTTTTTTTGACCAGTTGCGCCAAAGAAAGATGGTAATATGTCAGTCAGACCTGGTAGTGAACAAGCACACATATTACCAAGACAATGTAAGGCTAGGCATTGTCCCTACGAAGGAGCCGGCCTACATGGTGGTAGGGACCAACGGCGTCCCCGTAGCTGCCTATGGGTGCCGATGAAGGGAAGGGTCGCAAACTAAAATTTCAGCGGGTCGTGCTCTTTTAGGTGCACTACACCATTCCTCATTCCAATGCACAAGCCTTCATTAAATAACAACACGTCCAACCACAATGCACCACGGCTCACTATAGTACAGGTTGGTGCAGTGCAGTGAAGGACGGTGCCGTGCAGTACGCGATGGTAAGGGGCGGTGCACTTCAACGAAGGGCGATGGGGAGGGGCGGTGCAGTGCAGTAGCGGGTGGCCTAGTGCAATAAGGAGCTGTGATGAAGGGCAACGTGATGCAGTGGGCGCATTGCAAGCAGGCAAGATATTTTCATCATAAAAAGGTTGCACAGGGTGAAATGTAAGCAAGGAGCAACCGCAAGCAAACATGAAAAAAAAAAAAAGGCTAACAGAAAGCTACAACATTTTCGAGGACATGTATACCACTCCGCCTCCCAGCCGGACAAACTTCATGGATAGGGACTTGAATCCCAACATCTGTTTATTTTCAAAAATCGCCATTTGGCTCGGGATTCTGTTTTGGGGCGGTTTGCGGCCGCAAAGCTCGCCACGGGTGATTCGCTGTGCTAATTGCATACCGCAAGGGCTTGCATGGTGGCCATGCATACTGCTATGAGCAATCACCTTCCTCGGGGTCCAATGTACTACGCAAAAGCATGCACTTGGACTTGAAATTTGGAAGCAGCATGTGCGCACTGCATCTACTTCTAAGGTCTATCACATTGATGGTTGCATTGGCAAGGGATGCTGGTACAATGCTGTCGAAAATGTAGGCTTGCATGAGGGGATGGAAATCAAAAGAACACCCTCATGCTCGATCTCCCATCCCTGCATCCCCGCTTTACTCCATCCATTTGAGACTCTCTTCGACCGCTGTAGTGCAAATGGAGCACAATCTTGCAATTGTTACGCAACACAAACGCCATTGCACGCACGCCTACCACCCGAGAATGGGAAGCAATTAATGGGCACATTTAGGGGCTCGTATCATTTATTTATTGTATGTGTGTGTTTGTCTAGGATAGATAGTATGCAGTACATATACCAAGGTATCAACAATATCACTAACTGGTTGCTAATTGAAACAACTAAAAAAAAAAGACCGATATGTCGCCCAAGGTTGTGTGGCCAGAAACAACCGAGCAATGACCTTGTTCCACAACCCTTCTTCAACAGCCGCTCATCCCTCTTCCAGAGCCCCTCGTCCCTCCTCAACAGCTTCTCATCACTGTCCCGCGGCCCATCATTCTTAGGCGGCTCAAGTTGCATGGTATAAAACGACAGAAAGTGCCCAAAATACATGGCCTGAAAAAACATCAAAAGAACCATTCTTTGGCATGCAAAAAATCAAGCCGTTTTTGGAACACCAAAAGAACTCTTATGTAAGGAATTCGGCCTTTTCTTGGTCCTGATGGGTCCAAAAAATGCTTTTTTGGGGGCAATGGACTGTTCCTTGCGCGAGGCCTCGCGCAAGGAGCAGTCCATTGCCCCTCCAAAGTCAGGTAATGATGGTACAATTGAGGAGTCAAGCAGGCGCCTACACTGGAGTGACATTACAGGCACCCTTGACTTGATCACATTGTACAATATGTTTACGCGGGCGGACATTCAGTGCTCTAAACAAGCCTTGCAAATCTAATTGATGACTCAAGAAATCATTTCAAATGTTGTTGCATTCCTAACAAAAGGAGCACATACGTTGGAGGTGTTGCACAAGTTACATCCTTCAGCATTGCTCACGATGCACACCTGCCACAACTTATGGGGAGTGTCAAGCAAAAAAAAGAGTATCACTGGTAACACATGAAGCATGTCCACTCAACAGATGACGCTGAGCTGGACAGGGACCCCCCTTGTAGCTTTTGCTGAAGAAAAATTGATCCTTCCGTTGTTGACTATAGATCAAAGTAAAATGTGCAAAGAAAATATGAATTTGCCATGCGTGGCACTTTTCTGAGCGTTTGTTTGGGCCAAAAAAACTGATTTTTTGGAGCGAAACACAACATATCAAGATGATGTTCGATACCTGGAGAAAGAAGGTGCCCTGGGGGAAGCAGTCTGCCAAGCGCAGGGGCTGACCAAGCCCAAACAGAGTTTTCCCGCCTCCGGGGGGGGGCAAGCTTCTGGTAAATTTCAATGACTCAACGACAATTTAGGTACTCGTTGCTTCAGTGAAGGTTGTGCACAAGCGCTATCAGATGAGAACCCATCACAATGGTACAAAGAATATATTTTCTGAGCCTTTTTTTGCGCGAGGCCTCGCGCCATGAGGACTGCAATGCAGTCCCAGAACTTGAAAGTCACAACCTATACCTCTTTTCTCAGGCAGTGCAAATCAAAAATCAAACCGTGGGGTGGGTACGAAGACCACTCGACCCTGAAGCCGTCTTTCCAAAGGAAAATGAACCGGGTGAGGTTTTAGGTTTAGTAAGATATGCGCGAGGCCTCGCGCATGGGGCAGCCCTTGAACCACATGTTGCATATGTTTTGCATTGATATTTAATCCGCCATGCTTCTGTTTTAATGATTCTGGGTCTTGATTGCGCGAGGCCTCGCGCATAGAATTCGATCAATAAATCATTTTTCCAGGTATGCAATGAACATGCAGAACAGAAAATGATGTTGCAATCATTTTTTCTACAGACCATGTTTATCCAAAAAACAAGGGGAATGCAAAATGTATTTCTTGGCCAATTTCCGCTAAAAGCACATCATTTTCCACTGAAATCATAAGATTTATTTATTCTTTTTATAGTTTTTTTTTGTTTTCGGCTGTCCGAAAAAAGACACGAAATGGCACAAATGGTAAGAAAGATACTTTCTTTGGACTAATATTCTGTTTTCAAAAAACAGAGCCTGTGAAAAACTATTTTTTTGCATAGTCCAAATTGGGTGCATTTGGTGTGATTTTGACCATGCAACTTGAGCCGCCTAAGTCATTCCTCTTCAAAAGCCCCTCATCCTTGTGTCCCAGCCCCTCATCTCTTCGGCTATCATCCCTCTTCAAATGCCACCCATTGTTACATCCGTCCTTGATTTGTGTCCGATTGAAAAGTTTGTACATCTTCCGTAGTGTCTTCTTTGCTGTGTCGGTTTGTGGTTGAAGTAGATGGTGTATATGGTTCAAGTAGTGGTGAAAAAGCCTTTCTGCAGTGTTGACTGCACTGCGTACTGTTGGTTGAGCGGTGTGTGCAGCTTTAGGTCCTCACAGCGCGTGTAGGTCTCTTGTTTTGCATAATCATATAGATTCTCGGTCATGAGTTGGTATATCTACATGCTGTGCATGTGGTGTTGTACAACTGTCACGGATGAACCCCTTCACACATACCCCCCGGACAGACAACTCCCCGACACATGACTCCCAGACGCATGCGTTATGTAGGACATATGACTCCCGGATGCGTGTCTTTTGTAGAACACATGACTCCTAGGTGCATAACTCCCGGACACATGTTTCTTGCCAAACACTTCTTGCCAAACACATGACCCCGGACACATAATTGATGGACACATGACTCACAGTTGATCCCGAGGTTCATGTGTTTTGGTTCGGTTCAGTTGATTGAGTCAAATTTGTCCCATCTTCTTGCATCTCTTTTGCCTTTGAGGGTATTTTGGTTCATTCTTTTCGGTGCCATTGAAAAAAAACTCGGGGCACCTTGCACTCTAGGATTGAAGTCCATACCTATACATGCATACAAATGTGGATAATAGGCCTCTCTTGGCTGAGAGTGGGGGGATTGAATCGGCATCATATCTGAAATATTTACAAATAAAACAAACAAGCAACGAGGGGAAAAGATGTGGCATGCCCCACATATACAGGCCACAAAAAATGTTGCAAGCAAAAATACTAATTCTTTGTCATTTTTGCGAAAAGCATGGGGTTGAAGATTGATATTTTTTTTGCGGGACAACGGCACCTTGTGCCAAGCCATCATATTTTCACAAACAATTAATGTTGTATGGTACCCCAAATCTTGCACAGATTGCAATTATGTGGTATTCATCCAGAGCCCTCAAAAAATGCACAACAGCCATCTATTACCCTCCGAGAAGAATGGAAAATCATCGAGAGCTCTCCATGAACTAAGCAAATACCACCCCTTTATGAATTAAATAATCTTGCATGACCGTCCAGTGACCCATGTCACCCATGCCTCACATGATCACTCCAGTGTGGACTTATTTGTGTGCAGCAGGACATACATCTCATATGGACTTGGTTTCAACCTGTGATTTTCAATTCTGTTCCAGAACTGCCATACTCTCCGAAATTTTGGCAATCTATCCCCTGATAGCAACAATGCATGCATTTCGGGAAATCGCAGGTATGTACATGGGTTGTCAAATGGTGGCCACGGTCAACAGAGCCCCATCTTTCCATTCCAACTGGTTTCTGACTGCTTTGGAACAACGGTTTGTTACTACTTTTCGAGCCCCAACTCTCATACCCAAGCACACCCAAAAGATGCAAGGCCGCCAAGCCAACAGTCTCCCGGGGGCGCTAAACCAATGTACCCCAAAAGGGGCAGCTGGTATGCTCATGCCTGCCCTTGATCTCAAAAAACAAAAATGGCTCGACACATCGATGGGGGAAGGACAACGAAACATGCACATAGCCCTTCAGAAGTAGCCAAAGCGCTGCAATGCACAACATCCGAATATGAAGCTTCAAAAGGAATGAGCAAATTGTTGTTGCTCCCAAATGGAAGTCACTGCACATGAACACTACGGTTGTGTGGGTCAAATATCAGATATATACAGACAAGCAACATGTGCATCAGAAATGAACGCATCCCTGATTGCAGCACAGTTGAACTGATTTTCCAGAACCGAAACAATCAGAGATGTTGTTGTTTGTGCTCAGCGAATTGCACGGCTTATTGTTTCTAAGTCTATTATTGCTTCAACCTGTCCTGTTGAAATGGGCGAAAAAGGGCTTTCTGTCATGCAAGATTTCCCCTATGTGCCCTTGGATGTGTTGCCAGTTAGAACCCAAATTCAGTCAATGCAGATCCTGTCACCAACAATTAAAAAAAATAATCTAGAACAAAAAAACATGTAAATTGTTCTTGCTACGTGACAGCACTAGAGTGCTGAATGTGTACTGAGCGAGGTCGTGGAATATGGCACTAGAGTGCTAGATGTGTGCTGAGCAACGCGGTGAACTATATCACCGCCTTTGCCTTTCCCTCCCTGTTTCCTTTCCTCCTGGATTGTGCAGGGTAGAAACCGGATGAATATACAATGGGTCGCCTGTGCTGGATATCCTCAATGCAATAGCTGACCAGAGCCAGCCCCAGGCAAAGACGGTTCCCAAATTGGAATCCTGGCACAGAACAGAATTCCAAGGCCTCCTGTGTCACCCTCTTGGAGTACCCATGCAACGATAAATCTTCCCCAGTCTCTTCAAACACAACAGAATTTGGAAGAGAACTCCGGGAACAGAACAACACAAACAATGGAAAAAAAGACCGAAATGGGAATACTCAATAGACAACGCGCATCAGCCTCGTGGAAAAGATCCTTGAAAAAAAGACTGCCGCACGCTCCCTGAAACTCATACCCTGCAGCTCGCCTCCATCGAAATGATTTATCTGGTTTGTCCAGTCATCCAACATGCATGACTGCGGGGGTCAGGGGAAACGTAACAGAAAAGTGAGAGACTCATGCAAGAGGATGTCCTGTGCAAGCACCGGGCACCACGGGTCCAGGCCAGTCACCAGCAGCAGCTAAATGCTGGTGACAGCCATTGGAGCGTCCAAGCCTTCGAGAAACAGGCATCGCACCGGCCCTCCAGGCGTGAGGCTGGGGCCGGGCCGTGGCATTTCGGTCGTTGGCCTCTGGCGCTGACAGTGCAGCCCAGGCACCTCGGGATGTACCACGATGGCGTGGAAGGGGGCGGGGACTGGGGACATCCCCCAGGCGACTCGGTGTTGGGGCGGACCGGTTGGCCGGGGAGGCTTTTGGCTCTTTGAGGCCAAAATACTACGAGTACTACGACGACTTGGGGGGTGGAACGAAAGGAACGGACACACACGGGACATGGCAGCAGCAATCAACGCAAACACACAGGGGCAGGGCAAGGCACCCCGCACGGGGCATGGGAGGCGGAGAACGGGCCGAGGCGGCCCAATCCGACGGCACACGGGGCACGCCCCACGTCTCAGAGCTTGAGGAACTCCCTGACGCACGCCTCCTTTTCTGCGGGGCTCATGCCCTGCATCTTCTCATCCAGCTGCTTGCACACCTCCGCCATCACCTCTTGGCCGGTGGCCCCCTGGATGGGGCGGGTCAGCTCGGCGGCCTTACTGAAGAAGAGCTCCTCCGCGAACGCGCGGCTGAGGCCGTAGAAATCGCGCAGGAAGGTCGGGTCGGTGTCGTCACATGTGGTGGCGAGGTCGCCGCTCTTGAGGTGGCCCAGGCAGCTGAGGAGCACCTGAGGAGTCCGGGCATGGGTCACTGATCTGCGGGTACAGGAGGGCACGGCCGACGGAAAAGGGCTGCAACGAGGGAACAAGGGCGCGCGTGCTTCCAGCGAGGGTTGCCCCAGCCCAAGGCAGCGCCAGCGATCAGCACAAATCTTCCCACCCCAGGCCCAAAGTATCCTGACAATAGCTTACTGTTTTTTGGTTCCTTTGTGTGGTTCTTTTTGGTGTTTACCATATGGCTTTTTGGGTATGGCTTTTCTAGTATCCTGAACCTTTTTAACAATAGCTTATGTATGCTATTGTTATGGCCTATGCAGGGCAGAATCTGTAACGGGTGTAGGGTCACCGGGTAGGCCTTCGGGAAATGCGGACCCCCCTGACGGTGGAGAACTCAGAAAAAACATGTCTTAGAAGGGGTTGGGATGGGTTTGATTGGGGATAAGGCCCTGCAAAGGGTTGGAAAAGCTAAAAATAGGGTATGATGCTGGCACGGTGGTGGGGGGGGGGAAGACCTAACTTAGATGATTTGAGAGAATGAGAAGGCAAACTGAACAGCAAAGGAAGCAACCGACGCATTGCACTGCCCAACCTGCAAAAAAAGAGTGCAACTTTCTTCTCCAGTGCAGGTCTGGTTGATCCTCATCAGAGCAATAGAACAAACATTGCCATACCCAGACAGACACGGAGACACAAAGAAATACGTTCAACAAAACGCAAATCAATTAAATAATAAATACCAAAATAAAATAAAACAATAAAAGAAAAGAAAAAGAAAAAAAGAAAAGAAAAAGAAAAAGAAATAATACGCAAATCAACGAAATCAGGTCTGAGACGTGGGCGGTCAGGGCCTTTGGGGGAGGGAGGAGGGCTTGCCTGGCGGAGAGTGCTTGGGGCAAGTGGTCAGGGGCAACAGGCATCAAGCAGCAGCGACGGCGCTACATGGGAAAGCGGAGGGGCAGAGGCACAGCACCAGAAGGAGGTCGCCCGTGTTCTCGAACCGCTGGTTCCGGATGTAGAGGTCGGAGTTCGCGGCGTCGTAGTGGAACGAGTTGCGGAAGGCGCCCGTGCTGTCGGTGTGCCACGCGGGCAGCGCGGACGCCACACGGAGGTTGATGGCCGGCAGCGTGGAATCGCGTCTGCGCAGCAGATCCAGCGTGTGCCTGCCGAGCTGGTACGCCACGAACTGCGTCGTGGGCAATTCATTGGGCTCGACCGGCGTCTGGACACACACACACACAAAAAGGACTGGTGACAGAAGCACAGAGGCACAAGGCTCGTTTCCCCGTCAGCGGGGCCCAGTAGTCGGCGCACTGGGGGTTGTGCTGGTTGTTGCGGGGGTTGTTTTACCGTGTGTGCCGCCCAATGACCTCCAGGTCGTCCACTACATCCCACCCCCGTGTGTGACATGCCGTCCGGTTGTTGTTTCTGTACGGGGCCCTGGACAGTCACCCGTTTATTCTTCACCGCATGAGGCAGTGGCGATGTTCTCCTGAAGGTCCGCCAAGCCGCTGTCTTGACCCCACCATTTCTGTTTCTCCATCGGCGGCGGGTTGTGGTAGTCAAGACATTGGGGATCCGTACGGCATTCACCTTCGCTCAGCTCCCCGACCGTGGTGTGCCCCCTGTGTGACATTCCGTCGGGTTGTTGTTTCTTTACGGGGCCCTGGACAGGCACCCGTTCTTCCCTTCGCAGGTTGCGTCGGGTCGCTGCTTTCTGTCGGCCGCTGCGGCCGGTGCTCCTGCTGGTGTCGTTTCCGCGTTCGCGGAGCCCAGTAGTTGGTGTGTTGGGGCTGTGCTGAATGTGGCATGGTGTGCCGTTTGCGCGTCAGCAGTGCCCAATAGTTGGGGTATTGAGGATGTGCTGGTTGTTGCCGGGGTCGTTTGACTGTTTTTGCCGTCCACGCGCCTCTGTCCACAGGCCATCCGTAGCCTGTCTCCTGCTGTTTCTGTGTGTGTGAGGCCCAGGTGCCCTGTTCCTCCACGCGCTGTCCCGGCCGTCCACCACATGTCCTTTTCCCCCTCACGGTTGGTCTGCCCCTGATGGGCTCCGCGCTCCTGTTGCGCAAACAGCCCATCTGGGCTGCGGGAGACACCCCCCACCTGATGCCGGCTGAGCAGGGGTTGCCCTGGCACCCGGCAGCGACGGGGTTGGCTGGCCAGGCCATCCCCTGTATGGTCGCTGCCTCCCATGCGCACGCTCTCCCATCCGCTCCATTCTGGCTCCCTGTTCCCGCTGTTCTGGTTGCCTCTCCTGCCTTGCTGTGCCCCTCCTCCTTGTCTGCTGTGCTCGCCCTTGTCCCTCCTGGTGTGGCTCCCGCGTTCTGTGTGTCTGTGTTGCTCCTCCCCAGGGAAGTATTAGAAGGGGGGGAGGGAGGGGGGGAGGGGGTCTGAAGGGGGGAGGGAAGGGGGGGGGGGTTCGGCCGGACCCCCCCTCCTCCTTCGGTCCCCCTATAGTCCCCGCCGAAGGGGGCCCGAAAATTTTTGAAGCCTAAATCCTCTTGGCACCGAAGGCGCCGAAGCAAAATTTTGGCTGTCGGCCTCAAACATTGGAAGGGGAGGAGGGGGGGGGGGGGTAACCCCCCCTCCTCCTACGGTGTACGGCCGTTCTAATACATCACTGCTCCTCCCCCTGTCTGGTGGCGCTCCCGGGTGCCCCTGTCGCGCACCCCCTCCTGTCCCCCCCGCCGGCCCCGCCGTACGAGGATTCACATCTCCGTACGACGTGGACTGTCCCGTGCGCGTCCCCCCCCCCCCCCCCCCGCGTCTCGTGGGCTGAGCCGGCGACCCAGCCGCTCTCCCTGTTCCCCCACTGCCCCCCGCCAACGGCATCCGTAACCGACAGCAACCGCCCCCAACCGTTTCGCCAACCCCCTTTCAACCGCCGGCGGCCCCCTCCCCTTCCAACGCGTCCCTGCACCTCCTCCGAGAGCGCCCGGGCCGAGGCATACCAGGCGACCCTCATTCGGCGTGTTCAAGTCCTTGGGGTCGCGGTACTTCTGCTTGCTGGTGGCCGCCATGTCCAGCAGCATCTTCGTGTTCTGCTTGACCATGTCCTCGATCTGCTGGATCCGGGTGAACAGCGGCGACCGCATCAGCGCCTCCGCCCACGTGTCGAAGGAGGCCCCCATCGAGGGCGCCGACTGCTGCATCGTGTCCTCGGACATCTCGAAGGACTGGCCCATCGGGATGGAGATCGGCAGCGCCGCCTTCTCCTGCGTACGCGACGTGGCAGGTACATGAGACAGAAAAACAAATAGCCTTTCAACAGCTCTTCTACATTACACTTTAAATTAAGTTATTAATTCATCAATTAATCAAAAAATTAAATCAAATTAAAAAACCATATCTTAAACCTCAGTCCTATGCTGGCAATTAGGCAGGCGACTTGCGCATGCGACAGATTACTCTCAGCGCAGTGACTGATCAGAGCTCATTTATTTGTAATTGGATCCCATTTACTAATGCCAATATGCCAGGCAGCCTCTATTCTATGACACACACCCCGGCAGCAAAAGCAGCACAGACAACACAAACCGCACACAGAACAACCAACACACCGCAACCGGCACACAACACGACACAAACAGCCCTCCCGGCACCAAAGCCAACACGACCAGCACACACAGCCCATCACAAGCAGCGCACCCGGGGCCCGCGAACCGGCACAAACACCACCTGAGGCTTGTCCTTCTCCTTCATGGCGATGCCCTCCCGGTCGACGTTGTGCAGCGAGTGCTTCTTCCAGCGGCTCAGGACGAGAGCCCCGATGCCGTGCTCGTCCTTCTCCCGCTGCTCCTCCTTGTCCTCAATCGCCTTCGTGATGATGTCCCCGGCCTTCTTCAGCGCCTGCTCTGCCTTCCGCTTCTTCTCGTCCAGCTTCGCCTTCCGCTTCTTCTCGTACTTCGCCTTGATCTCCGCCCGCTGCAGCTCCCGCTCGTTGTCCACGTGGGTCTGCGTTTTTTTGACGAAGAGGAGCTTAGAACAGGACTGTCACACACTCTCGCGATTTTTCGGAAAATAATTACGGTTGTCGGTGGTTGTATTTTTTTTTTGGCATATTTGAACTCCCGATCAATGAATTTCCAATTCTTTGACTTCCTGATGAAATTTTGACGTCACATAAGTGAGGGCAGCTTTCCGAAAATTTTCGAAACTTGTTGTGCAAGCCAAAAAAAATTGCCCTTCTTCTTCGGGGACTGAGCTGTGTTGAGGTCACAGACTTGCCACTGGCGTCTGCCGGCTCAGACGTGATCAGGTGGAGCAAGGCCGTACTGAGCCACACGCTGGACGCAGCACGTTCCTACCGAGTTTTGGTGATGCAGGGGGCGGGTATTACTGAGGGGCCTTTGATACGGGGCGAATAGCTACTGAGAACCCGTTTCCTTGCCTGACGCTAGTGGATTATCGGTGTAGGCACCTTGAACTTATCCCTCCTCCCCTTGTGTTGATCGGCGTTTCTCCGAGGGGGAGGGGGGGGGGGGATCGATACAGCCCCCTGGCTAGACCGCCCCCTCCCCCCAAAAAGGGATCAATTGACGCCCCCCAAAAATCCGACCGAGACTGACCCCCCAGGCCCCGGAGGTGACCCGGACACAAAATTCGGCAAAAAATGAAAATGGGATTTTTCAAATCAGTGCGTCGAGGGGCTTCAGAAAAAACATCATTTGCCATGTATTTGGTAAAAAAAAAAAGACCATTTTTAAAGCGCAAAAAAAATTTCCGCGCCTTCGGCGCCAGAGTTCACAACAACTGATTAATGGTCCTGTCAATTGAGCCCTTTTCCCAACCCCCTGCCCCCAGCCTTCGGGGGCTCTATCCCCCCCCCCCCCCCCCCCGGAGGTGAAACCCCAACTTCCCAGGGCCTGGCCGGAGAGAGACATCACCCCCAGTCCCTACCCCTGACACGGCCAACCTGCAGCCGCGTCTGGGCCTCGCGGTGCTCGCGCAGGATCTGGGCCTTCTCCTGGTCGTCGGCCTCGCTGCTCTCGGCGTGCTGCGTCAGGTCGTCCTCGCTCTGCTGCTGCATCTTGAGCAGGCTGCTCTTCTTCTCGAGGGCCTTGCTGGCCTTGTCCGCGGCCAGCTGCTCCTCGAACCGCTTCTTCTCGACGGCCAGCTCCTCCTCGTAGGCCTTGATCTCGTTCTGCATCTGCTTCTGCATGTCTTCCTGAGGGTCAGGGGGCGGCACGTTCGGTGGGGTCCACAACAAAAGCTCTCCGAAAATTTTTTTTCGAAAAAAAATTTTTGGTCGGGGAAACAAATACATGTTCCGGACCCGTGCGCACGCCCGGAAGAACCAACCGGCATTTCATGGCGTTTAATGGGCATTTGATGGCGTTTCACGGGCTCTTCATATCGTTTCATGGGCTCCAAAAAGAACTTCTGCGGCGCCTTCAACGCCCACTTCTTCGGCTTTTCACAACTGCAAAAAGACAAAAAAAAAAAAACAGATCTCGTGCCCCGTCGCTCTGCAGTTCCTTGTGGACATTCTTGGTCGCCCCTGGGCGCCCAACTTTCAAAAGGGGAGGGCTGCACGTATACGCGGCGCATACGTCGCATCTACGCGTATGCGTGTACACATGCCCCTGTGCACGGGTAAACGCCGTTAGCGGACCGTTTTTTTTAGGGAAGGGGGGCCCCGTTCCCAAAGAGTCTCTTCGCGGTCTACAACACGACAGCGTCTACAATTAGCAGGCCGCGTCTACTTGTGGTGCACAGTGTCTACAGGCTACACGCATACGTATACGCGGGTATACGTACATATCTGCAAAAGGGGGGGCTGTGCCATAAATTGTGTGGACGGGGGGCCGGGGACCTGGTACTGCTTCTTCTCGCGGTCCAGTCGCACGCGCAGGTCCTCCTGCTCCTTCTGGATGCGCTGCTTGTAGTCCGCGAGCTCCGCGGTGAAGTTGCCCGGGGCGTCGACCTTCACCGTCGGGCTATCCGCGGACGACAGCTTGGCCAGCTCGTTGAGGTGCTTGACGCGCAGCGCGTTGCGCGCCTCCCCGGCCTCGATGTCGCACTGGACGCCCAGCTCCTCCCGCTGCCGCGCCTCCTCCTTCTCGAACACCGCCTTCAGGTACTTGACCTGGTGCTTCACCCACTGCTTGAGCTCCGCCTTCTCCTCCGACTTCTTCTCCTCGTCCACGTCCTCCCGCTTGGAAATCGTGTTCCCGCGGTTCATGGCCTCCTCCTGCGAAACGTTGTGGGGGAACAGGGGTTGCCATAATAAAAAAGATAAAAAAAACTCGGAGTGTCCAATACACCCTATGATGGCGGCCGGTGGGTAACTGATGGCGGTTGGTGTGTAACCGATGGCGGTTGGTGTGTAACCGATGGCGGTTGGTGTGTAACCGATGGCGGTTGGTGTGTAACCGATGGCGGTTGGTGGGTAACCGATGGCGGTTGGTGGGTAACCGATGGCGGTTGGAGGGTAGCCACCAAACATCAGAGAGTGGCTGCCTTAGTAAAAAAAAAAAAGGCTGAGCGTCCTTATGGCAACCCCTGTGGGGGAAAGGTCAACGCGCGCCACCACGTGTCCAGACCGTCAACAGGCGTCGACCAATGTGGACAGGGGTCGGCGGCCGGTGCCGACACGGAGCAGAAGGGGATCGTACACCGCAAACCGTGGAGCACGGGGCCAGCGGGTTTCGAACCGCCGAGCGTCACCCATCAGCGGTGCGGTGCAGGGCAGGTAATTGTGCCCGTGGTGCTGCCTGTGGGGTGTGCCCGCAGCCGAAACTCGCAGCGTGCGTGTTTGTCCGCAGAGGAGAGGTGCTGCTTTGCAGCGCGCGTGCTGTCCCCATGACATTCCGTCGGGTTGTTGTTTCTTTACGGGGCCCTGGACAGTCACCCGTTCTTCCCTTTGCATGTTGCGTCGGGCCGCTGCGTTCTGTCGGCCGCTGCGGCCGGTGCTCCTGCGGGTGTCGTTTCCGCGTTCGCAGAGCCCAGTGGTTTGGTGTGCCGGGGCTGCGCTGAATGTGGCGGGATGTGCCGTTTGCGCGTCAGTGGCGCCCAGTAGTTCGCGTATTGAGGATTGTGCTGGTTGTTGCGGGGGTCGTTTGACTGTTTTTGCCCCCCGCCCCCCGCCCATCCCCCAAAACGGGCCCGCAGCCGCGCAACATGTGGCAAGGCATGGGACACGGGACCGGACAGCACCCAAGCAGGCCTTTGCTTAGTGGGGGGGGGGGGGTTCAGGGCGGGTTCCTAATGAGGAGCCTTGTGGGTGGCGCTGGGTCCTACTCAGTTGCCCATAGGGCGGGGCTCCCTCCTACTGAGCTGACTGGCATGTGGGGCTGGATCCTACTGAGATCCCCTCGCCAGGGCAGGGGGTCACCCCCAGCCCCCACCCCCACTAAGCAAAGGCCTGCACCCAAGCCACACCTGGATCGCCAGCTTGGCCTCCTCGTAGCGGGCCTTCAGGTCCTCCTCCAGCCGCTGCAGCCGCCACTCCTTCTCCTTCTTCATCTGCTGCTCCAGCTTCTCCTGCTCCTCCTTGTGCCGCTCCTGCGTCAGCGCCCGGGCCACCTCGGCCTTGTTCTGCCCCTGCGCCACCGCCTCCGTCACCGCCTCCTTCTCCGCGTCGCGCCGCGCGCCGCCCTCGAGCTGCTGCTGCGCCTCCACCTTCTCGGCCTCGAGCCGGTGCCGCTGGTCCTCCTGCGCCTTCTCGATCTCCTTCTTCCGCTGCGCCTTCTTCTTCTCGATCCGCTTCTGCAGTTGGAGGTCCTGCTCGCGCCGCTCCGCGTCCATCTCCCGCTTCAGGTTCTCCATCTCCTGCTCGTGGGCCGTCAGCATCAGCTTCAGCTCCTCCCCCTGCAGCTTCTTGGCCTGCGAAGGAGGTGGGCACACCCAATCACAAAACCCACGCATCACTCAGTACCGCAATCGCCAGATGGCAACACACGAGGCCAGCTACAGGGATGCACTAGAAGGGGGGGGTGGTACCCCCGTGTGTTACCCCCCCCCCCCTCTTCCAGGGCGCCCAGTCTATGCCCAGCGACTGTCTGCCTGGCGGCAAGTGCCAGCGTCATTGGCATTTGTAACCGACAGTAACTACCCCCAACCGCTTTGGCAACCTCCTCCAACTGCCTGCCTAACCGCCTCTGGGGCCGCCTCTGAGGCCCCTTCCCTTCTAATGCATCCCTGGTCAGCTAGTAGCGTTCACTCCTTTCATTCGGGTGCTATCGGTGTTCGCCGACTCTTTGGATCTTGGTAGATCCAGCTCCCCTCCTCCCCCGAATGAAGCCCAAGAGTTTTTTATTTACTGCCATGTCTCATGGCTTGACGGACTTGTCCATGGCCTGGGAGCGGAACCTTCCGCGTTTCCGGTTGAAGCCGACATTGTTCCCTGTGACACCATCGGTTCGTGGTCCGGGTGGTGTCCATTCGCTGTCATTCTCTTGTGGAGAGGTGTAGCCACTTCTGAGTGCCCCATAGGTCATGTGCGCATTGCTGAGTATGACGCGCAGCGTGACGTAGCCGTATCCTCCCAAACACTGTCAAGGAATTCCAAACACGTGCGTCTGTGTGAAGGGCATACTCTTTTCACGCACATTTACAAAAACCACGGCTTTGACACCCTCGGCCTCTCCCAACGCATGAACGAAGCATCGCCAATAGAACCCACATCCAACGCGACCCCTCGGCGCACCAAACGCCCTCCCACTCCCACAGACGCAAAGCACACGCGACCTTCTCCTCCTGCTCCTTCCGCAGCGCGTCCAGTCGGGCGGCCTGCTCGGCCTTGACCTTGCCCTCCTGCCGCATCGCCTCGGCCCTCGTCTCCTCCTCCAGCTTCTTCTCCTGCCGCCGCGCCTCCTCCTGCTGCTGCTTCTGCAGCATCTCCTGCTTCTGCTGGTACTGCTCCTCCAGCCGCTGCTTGGACTGGTTGAGGTCGCCGGGGAGCCGCAGCTTCGGCAGCAGCTTCTTCAGCGCCATCATGCGGGTCTGCGTTGCGGACGGGCCGGCGCTGGCCTCCAGCTTCTCCAGCATCTTCTCGTTGTCCTCCAGGTCCGCCTTCGTGACGGAGGCGAGCTTGTTCTGGATCGCCTGCTCCTTCTTGCGCCGCCGCTCCTCCAGGCGGCCGCGCGACGCCTCCCGCTGCTTGCGGATCTCTTCCTCCACCTGAGCGCGGGGCGGGGGTGAGGGACAGGCCTTTGGGGGAGGGTGGGCCACCCGCCACAGGATTTTGAAAACTTTTCTAGTGGGAAAAAATGAAATTTTGAACAGAGGGCCAACCAAACCCACCCCAAAATGGCAAAAAGGCACCGCCCCCCCCCCCCCCGTAGGGTAGACAGGCCATTCAGCAAAGGCCTGGTGAAGGAGGGGGTGTGAGGGGAGGGGGGCAACTTGGGGTTAAGCTGTGCCGATGTAAACAGTCCAGTTCAGTCACCTGATGCTATGAACATAAGCGTGGCCTATATACACACCTCAATGCCTCTTTGACACTTGCATTTGTTGGTCAGTGGTCCGCCTGCGGGTTCACTACACCCGGACAGTGCGAGGATGCGAAGGCCTTCAGATCTACTGCGTTGGGTGTTCCAGGATGACGGGTGAAGTAGTGGACGTCTTTGGACGGATTTGTTGAGGAAAGGGGCTGTGTCAGCTCCTTTTTTTTTTTATTCCGCCGTATTACCAATGGGGTAGGGGCAGAGAGGGTGCGTGCGTGCGTGCGTGCGTGCGTGAGGGATGGAGAGGGAAGCAGTGAGTGAGGGAAGGAGTGTGACGGGCGGACATACGGAGTGCGTGCATGCGTACGTGAGTGGGGGTTAGGGGGTTAGGGTTGGAGCAAAGCGTGGTGTACGGTGCGCAAATCCCCTGCGCGGGGGCCGTTCATGTGGCTGCTGTTTGGACTTTGTACATGACCGAGGGGTCGCTGCTCCTCGAGTTGAAGACTGGGGGCTCCCGCAGCGTTCTGCGGTGCGATGGCATTTTAATCACCCAACCCTTCTCAGACGCAGGGGTAGGGGCAGGGCTACCGGGGGGGCGGGGCATTCCATGTTGGGGGGGGGGGGGAGGGATATGATACTACGAATTCTGGCGCGACAAAGTCTGTGCCACTTCTTAAAAATGAGCAAAGAAATTATGGATGGTTCCCAATAATTGCTCGTGAGAAACAGTGGGCCCTTGCAATGCCTAAAGTATATCTGCACAAATCCTCAAGAAACGCCGAAGAATTGTGTACACCACGTACGGAATTTGAATTGCAGAAATGCCAGCTTGTATAAAGCCCCGTGTGACATTCCGTCGGGTTGTTGCTCCTTTACGGGGCCCTGGACAGTCACCCGTTCTTCCCTTCGCATGTTGCGTCGGGTCGCTGCTTTTTGTCGGCCGCTGCGGCCGGTGCTCTTGCCGGTGTCGTTTCCGCGTTCGCGGAGCCCAGTAGTTGGTGTACCGGGGCTGTGCTGGATGTGGCATGCAGGGATGCCCCCCCCCCCCCCCCGGGGCAGCCCTGTGCGTGTACACGAAGCCTGCGTTCCTCTTGGGTCCCTGGGTCTCCTCGCGGGACCCTTAGGGCCCTTGGGTCCTGTCCCATGCCGCATTGGTGGTCCTGGGGTCCCCTCCCGTTCCACGTCTTGCACACTTCATTCCTTTGGCACCCCCGTCAGTACCTTTGCCAAACAGTGTTTGCCACTGGAGCGCCTGCGGAGGTCGCGTGCGTGCGTGAGGGAGGGCAGGAGGGAGGGTGGGGGTGAGGGGGTTGGGGTTGGGGTTGGGGTTGGAGCATGTCACACAGTGTGCGAAGCGCCTGCCCCGGGGGACCGTATGGGAGACTGTTGTTTGGGCTTGTTCCTGTACCGCTCGGAGGTGGGGCATTGATGGACGGGTGAGCGAGGGGGTGAGGGAGGGGGCAAGGTGCAGGGGCGGACTGAGGGACGGACGGAGTTTGTGAATGAGGGAGGGTGGGAGGGAGGGAGGGAGGGAGGGAGGGAGGGAGGGAGGGAGGGAGGGAGGGAGGGAGGGAGGGAGGGAGGGAGGGAGGGAGGGAGGGAGGAACGGAGTTGAGTGAGTGAGTGAGTGAGTGAATGGTGGAGGACGTGAGGGATTGAAGGAGCGAGGGAGAGAGGGAGGCGAGGGAGAGAGAGAGGGAGGCGAGGAAGCGACCTCCTCCTGGTACTTCGCCTGCTCCGACTTGAACTGCTCCAGAACCTCCGTCCGCTGCTCCTGGCTCAGCGGCGCGGCGTTCTTCGCCTCCTCCTCCTTGAGCCGCTGCTCCAGCTCCTCCTGCTTCTGCTTCTCCACCTCCTCGAGCTTGGCCTTCTTGTCCTCCTCCAGCTTCTTCTCGGAGGCCTCCGCCTCCTTCGCAAGCTCCTCGTCAAGCTTCCGGCGGGCCTGCTCGGCCTGCTGCCGCCGCTTCGCCCGCTGCTGCTTGATCTTCTCCTCCGCCGCGGTCCGCTGCGACTGGAACTCGGACGACGTGGCGATGTCCCGCTGGTCCGTCGCCTTCTTGTACTCCTTCATGATCTCCTCGAACTTGTTGATCTCGACCTCCTGGTCCTGCAGCTCCTTCTCCTTCTCCTTGTTCTGCCGGGCCCGCAGCTCCGCCTCCTTCTCCAGCCGCTTCTTCTGCAGCCGGGCCCGGGTCTCCGCCTCCTGGGCCGCCTTCGTCGCGGCAAAATTGGCGTCCACCCGCGCCATGTCCTCCTGGAACTCCTGCTTCAGCTTCGCCTTCATCTCCTCCGACGTCGCCTGCGCCAGCTTCGCCTCCAGGTCGCGCTCGGCCACCTGCTTCCGGCGCTTGTACTCGTCGTCGAACTTCATGTCCAGCACCTCGTGCTCGACGCGCTCGGCCTCGTCGAGCTCCCGCATCAGGATCTGCTGCTCGGCGGCCTGCTTGGTCTCCTGCCGCTTGACGCGGTCGGCCAGCTTGCCGGTCAGCAGCGCCTGCTGCTTGCTGATGTCCTGGGAGGAGAAAGGGTGGGAGGGTGTGGCAGCTTGCCGGGGAGAGTTTTAGGGGATTCGACCGTCGACAGTCGACAGTCGACAGTCCGTTGTCGCGTGCGCGCCAATCCTGTCGGCGCGGGGATGTATCAGAAGAAAGGAGGGGGGGGCGGTCTGGAACCAAAAATTCTGTGCATCAAACACGGTCGAAAATCAATATCTCCCTTTGCAAATTGCATTTTCTCCCACCATGAAATCTGGGTCGGGGGAGGGGTTCCAGGGGGGCTAACCCCCCCTGTGTGACACTCCGTCCGGTTGTTGCTCCTTTACGGGGCCCTGGACAGTCACCCGTTCTTCCCTTCGCATGTTGCGTCGGGTCGCTGCGTTCTGTCGGCCGCTGCGGCCGGTGCTCTTGCTGGTGTCGCTTCCGCGTTCGCGGAGCCCAGTGGTTGGCGTGCCGGGGCTGTGCTGGATGTGGCGTGGTGTGCCGTTTGCGTGTCAGCGGCGCCCAGTAGTTGCCCCCTCTTCCCGTAGCTGTCAGCCGTTCCAATACATCCCTGTGTTGGCGCCATTTCAAAGGGGGTGGGGGTAAACCCTAATGAAGGTGAGCTCAGCGAAGGTGTAGGTCCAATCCGTTGGTAGACTCCCCCTGTGGAACAGCGCCCCCCCCCCTCCCCAAGAGCCACTGGGTTGCACCCACTCCAAATGCACAAGGGGGGTGGGCACGCAAGTCGATATTGGTACGTGCAATACGCACTGCAGAATCGCCCTGTCACAGCGACAACCCACCACGAGCACATCAGCCTTTCGGCCTGTCGTTCGGCATGCACACCGCACGCCCCTGCGCCAACAGCGCCAAACCCCCGCCCCCTTTGCGCCAGCAAACCGCTGGCAAACACGGACGGTGGAACGGTGGTGCCTGCGGGTGTCACGGCATTAATGCTTCCTCACAAATCGTTGCCGTCGTCCTCGCCCACTCGGGTGCACTTGCGACTTCCAGCTGGGGCGCAGCCTGCTCCCGTGCCCCCGGAACTTGAACCGGGTTTCGGACAGACGGCAACTGCACTGACCGCTGAACCCCTGGAATCGCACACGCCACTGACGTCCGGCAAGGAATCCGGGGCTCGTTAGGAAGGAGCCGTGCACCGTGCGCCGGCAACACCTGCCACGCTCACCTCCAGAACTGAGTAGGAACCTGTTGCATCCGGGGCGTGGCTCACTATCGCCCGATTGTGTCACCCTTGGCACACGCCAAAGGCATGTCTGAATGGGGATGGGAGGGGAGGGGAGGGCAGGAGATGGGAAGGGCTGAGGATTGGACGGGGCCGGCGGGGACGGAACGCTGGGAGCAGGTGGGAGGACCTGGTTCTGTGACGCATCCATCATCAGGCGCTTCAGGTCGTCCTCCTCCGCCTCCTGCGTCATGCGCTCCAGCTTCGTCTCCTCGTCGTGCTTCTCGTCCAAGATCTTCTGCTTCTTCACCTTCTTGGCCGCGAGCTTGGCCTTGATCTGCTCCTGCCGCGCCGCCCGGTCCCTCTCGATGGAGTTCTCGATCGCCGCCTTGTCGGACGAGTACTGCTGCTGGAGCTCCTGCTTCGTCGCGTCCGTCGGCGCCGCCGCCAGCGCGTCGCTGAGGTTCTCGTCCAGGATCGCGATGCGCCGCGCCTTCTCGGCCTCCAGCTCCTCCTCCAGGCGGCTGATCTCGTCCACCTCCTCCTCGTCGAGCTCCGCGACGAGCGTCTGCGCGGCCTGCTGCTGGCGCTTCTCCAGCGTCTTCTGCGCCGACTTGTGCTTCTTCTGCAGGCGCTTCAGCTCGGTCGCAACGTGGGGCGTCTCCTGCAAAGGCATTGGGCGTGCCGAGCGTTGTCCTTAGCGTGATGCACGGAACACCGCCCGACTCCAGCAAACCCCCGCCCCCAAAATCGGAACTGGTTCTTAACTTTGGTCCAGCTGGTGGCGGTATCAGTGGGGGTGCTGTTTTTTTGGGGGTGGTTCCTATTCAGTTTCTTGCCCATGACACCCCCAAGAGAGTCCAAGGTGGTTCTTATCTTTGGCACCCTCTATGGAAACCCGGAGGTGGTGCTTATGTTTGGGGTGGGCCTTGTTTTGGGCCCGGTTCTCATTTTTGCGGCGGGGGTTTACGCTTGGGCCTCGACAGCGCACCGGCCGTTCAGCAGCCGCCGTCGGGTGCCGGCCAACCGCCGTCGGCTGATCATTAAGTGCCAGTGTTTGCCGGCCCCGCTGTCACCCAAACCCCACTCACGCGATCCTCCGCGGCAAAAACAATGTCGTTTCCAACGGACAGCTCAGGTGGTGTCGTACATTCGCGAGGGAGCAACGTGCCCGCATGACCCCCCTGTGTGACATTGCGTCTGGTTGTTGCTCCTTTACGGGGCCCTGGACAGTCACCCGTTCTTCCCTTCGCATGTTGCGTCGGGTCGCTGCTTTCTGTCGGCCGCTGCGGCCGGTGCACCTGCTGGTGTTGTTTCCGCGTTCGCGGAGCCCAGTGGTTGGTGTGCCGGGGCTGTGCTGGTTGCGGTGGATGCCGCTTGTGCATTAGCGGTGCCCGATGTTTGGCGTAGTGGGGGTTGTGCTGGTTGTTGCGGGGATCGTCTGACGGTTTTTGCTGTCCACACACCTCCGTCCTCAGGCCGTCCACAACCTGCTTCGCTGCGTTTCCGTGTGCGTGAGGCGTAGGGGCCCTCCATCTCTCACAGCCTCCGCCGGTGGCCTCCCCGCGAAGGACGGGCTATGAGGGGAGGCCACGAGCAGAGGCTACGAGGGGACGTTATGAGGGGAGGCTCCCTGTCAGAGCCCAGCTGAACCTTCATTGATCATGTTCTTGGGGTCTTTGTTTTCGCACAAACACTTGTTCAATCAGTGCCCCCATCGGTATCCAGAATGTCATGGGGCATCAGGTTGGGCTCAAAACAATCAACGGCTGCTGTCAACTGCCAACTGCGAGAGCTGTCGCGGGGACTGCAATGAGAGGCTGTAATGAAGGAGGGTTGCAAGGGGCTGTAGTGCCCCCCCAGCCCCCCAACCACTGTAGCCTCTCACTACAGACCCCACCTACAGCCCCTTAACACAGGCCTCCACTACACCACAGCCCCTCACTACACCACAGCCCCTCAACACAGGCCTCCACTACACCACAGCCCCTTAACAGAGGCCTCCACTACACCACAGCCCCTCACTACACCACAGCCCCTCAACACAGGCCTCCACTACACCACAGCCCCTCACTACACCACAGCCCCTTAACACAGGCCTCCACTACACCACAGCCCCTTAACACAGGCCTCCACTACACCACAGCCCCTACTACACCACAGCCCCCACTACACCACAGCCCCCCACTACACTACAGCCCCCTACCACCACCCCCCACTACAGCCCCTCATTACAGCCCCTCATTCCCGCGCCACACTGCCGCCCCTCAGTACAGACCCCTCACTACACGCAGGCCCTTGGAGGGGCCACCCCGAAAAGGAATGGCCTGCGGCAGTGATTTGGGACCGCCCGGTCGAGACACAATCACATGCACAGACACCTCCGTCTTTCCGTCAGCATCTTCTGAGCCCGCGACCGACGCGGTGCTGCGCGCGCTCATCGCGTGCGGCTCCTGCTGCGGCGTGCGCGTCGGCGACGCGGAGGCAACCCGCGCGATCTCGATCATCGGGGGCGCGGGCTCGTCCGCCAACTGCCCAGCCTTCCGCAGGGCCGACATGAGCGCCTGCTGCCGCGCCGGGCCCACGTAGCCCTCCTGCCCCGGCAGCCGCCCGTTCTCGTCGGGCTGCTCCGCGAGGCTCGCGAAGTAGTCGTCCAGGATCGCCTCCAGCGCGCGCTTCTTGGCCTCGGCCGACAGCTTTGCGCCGGGGCCCTTGAACGCGGTGTCCGTCATGATGTACTTCTCCGCGTCCATCTCCCCGTCGCTCAGGTCGCCCTTGCGGCGCGCGGGCGGCGCCCGCTGCTTCGCAGGGCCCCGGTAGCCGCTCTCGCCGGGCAGCCGCCCGTCCTTGTCCATGGCCTCGAAGTCCGCGTCCTTGACGTCCGCGCTGCTGCGGATCAGCCGCTCGCGCGTGTGCCGGTCCTTCTGCGGCGCCGTCGCGGTCTGCGTCGTGGGCGACATCGCGGCGTCCTGCATCTCCTCCTCGTCTGACTGCTCGAGCTCGTCCAGCGCCATGCTCCCGTCCAGCGCCGTTCGGCCCGCCTTCGTCTGGTGGCGCTGCCGCCCGCCGCGGCTCGACGCCGACGCGCCGAGCTCCGGGACCTCCGGGCTCGCCTGCGTCGACCGCAGCGCGCCCTTCGTGGGGCTTCCGCGGCCGCCAGGGGCGCGCGTCGGGCTCCCGGCCTCGCTATCGTCGTCGAGGGCCGGCGCGCGCGCGCCGCGATCGTACCGACCTAGGGCGGCCTCCACCGCCTTGTCGACGGCGGCGGGCACGGCCCGGTCCACTGCGCGGTCCACGGACTTGTCCACGACGCGGTCCAGCACGTCGTCCACGGCCTTGCGCGCCGCCCGCTCGGCCGCCTTCGCCGCCGCCGACTCCGCCATCTTCGCGGCCTTCTCCATGGCCTTGTCTGCGCGGTCCAGCCAGTCGTCGTCGAGGCGCTTGCGGCGCGCTCTCTCGCGGGTCTCCTGCTCCGCGTACTCGTCGTCCTCCGCGTCCCGCGGCGCGCGCTTCGGCCGTGTGGGCGCCGCCCGGCGGGCGCCGGCGTCCTCCTCGTCGTCCATCTCGCGGGCCGGCCCGGTCCGGCGCGCTCCCTCGAGCCCGGCACGCGGCGCGTCCGCCTTGCGGGCCCCCGGCTCCGGCGTCCTGCTTGGGGCGTCGCGCGCGCCCTCGCGGCCCGTGCGCTGCACCTCTGCGCGCTGCGCGCGCGTCAGCTGCGACTGCGGAGGCTCCGGCTCCTCCTCCTCCTCCAACTCCATGGCAGCCGTCATCTGCGGCGCATGCGCGAGCGCCTGCTGCCGCGTCATCTGCGCGCGCGGCTTGTGTCCGACGGTCTTCTTCTCTTCCTTCTCCTCCTTCAGAGGGTCATAGTTCTGCGGCAACGCTCGCACGGCGGACACGGCGCCCCGCGAGCCCTGGGGCGGTACGAAGCCCTTGTCGTTCTGGTGCCGGCCCTCCGCATCCACGAAGAAGTCGTCGTAGCCCGCCGCCAGCGGCTTCGAGGGTCGGCCCCGGATCGGCGGCGGGCAGAAGCCCCGGTCGCCCGCACCGCGGCCCTCGGCGTCGCGGTAGTCCTCGTCGTACTCGCCCTCGTCCAGCGGGTGCACGATGCGCGCCTTGGCGCGGCTGCGCCGCGGCGGCAGGAAGCCCTTCTGCCCCGGCCGGCGCCCGTTCTTGTCCCGGTACTCGTCAGTGTACGACGGCTGGATGAAGTCGGCGTCAGTGGCCTTGCGGCCCTGCGCGTCCTGGAAGTTCTGGTCGTACCCCGCCTCCAGCGGCTTGCCGCTCGAGGCGTGCGGGAAGCCCGTCGCGTGCGGCGCCTGGAAGCCCTCGTCGCCCGGGCGGCGGCCTTCGGAGTCGCGGTACTTGTCGTCGAAGCCGTTGGGCATGATCGCCGCCATCTGCGCGGCGCTGACGCCGGTCTTCGCCGCCAGCGGCGGGATGAAGCCCTGGTCGCCGGGCCGCCGGCCGTTGTTGTCGCGGTAGTTCTCGTCGTACTCGCCCTCGCCCAGCGGCTCCGCGCGCGCGGCGCGCGT
Organism: Eutreptiella sp. 'Long Island Sound 2002'; assembly: GCA_964036045.1. Taxonomy (NCBI): domain Eukaryota; phylum Euglenozoa; class Euglenophyceae; order Eutreptiales; family Eutreptiaceae; genus Eutreptiella; species Eutreptiella sp. 'Long Island Sound 2002'. The sequence goes on along the minus strand of OZ038396.1, from coordinate 2,720,201 downwards.
GCCGCCGTACGTGCCCTTCCGGCCGTGGCACGGCGGCACGAAGCCCTGCTCCCCGGGCCGGCGGCCCCCGGCGTCGGTGTAGTCGGCGGTGTAGCACGGCGGCACGAAGCCCGCGTCGCCCTGCGACTTCCCGTTGGCGTCCACGTAGTGCTCGTCGAACCCTTCGGACAGCCCCAACGCCTTCTTCGCGCGGTCCGCCGCGCTGAGACCCGCCAGCGGCGGCACGAACCCAAAGTCGCCCGGACGCCGGCCCTTGTCGTCCACATAGTTCTCGTCGTAGCAGAACTCGCCCAGCGGCTGCGGGTTCCGGGGCGTCTTGCCGCCGGCCCCGGCGCGCGTGCCCACGAGCGGCGGGACAAAGCCCTTCTGGCCCGCCCGGCGGCCATTGGCGTCGCGGTATTCGGCGTCGTAGGACGGCACGATGAAGCCGTCCTCGCCGGCCCTCTTGCCGTTCACGTCGGTGTACGCGGGGTCGACCAGCATGCTCGTGGGCGGCTTGTGGTAGCCGCCGGTGCCGACCGGAGGCCGGAAGCCAGACTCGCTCGGAGCGCAATCCTTCGTGTCCCGGTAGCACTCGTCGAAGCCCTCTTCCAGCCCCTCGGCGGCGGCGGCTGGGTCCTTCGCGCGCTGTGCGTACCGCGGCGGAATGAACCCGCGGTCGCCCGGCTTGCGGCCCTCGCTGTCCCGGTAGTTCTCGTCGTAGCAGAACTCGTCCAGTGGCTTCATGGCGGCGTTGTACGCCCCCTTCAGCCCGGTCTTGGGCGGCACGAAGCCCGCCTCGCCGGGCGCCTTGCCGTTGGCGTCGCGGTACTTGTCGTCGTACACCGGCGGCACAAATCCGGTGTCACCCGGTTTGCGGCCTTCATCATCGCGGTAGTTCTCATCAAAGCCTTCGAACACCGGCACGCACGTTGGCGCCCGCCCTGCCGTCCACTTGGCACCCTTTGGCGGGACGAAGCCCTTGTCGCCCGGCCGGCGGCCGTTCTTGTCAGCGTAATTGGCGTCATAGCAGCCCTCCTCCAGCGGCAGTGCCTGCGCAGCGGCACGGCCTCCGTACGCACCCTTGGTACCCATCTGCGGCGGCACAAACCCGGCCTCGCCCACCCCAGGCACCGTAGCATCATACGATGGTGGAATGAAGCCCTCGTCCTTTGGACGCTTGCCATTGCCATCCTCGAACAGTGGGTTCAGCACAGCTGCAGAGCCAGTGCCCGGAGACACACGCTTGTGCAGCCCGCCAGTGCCGACCGGAGGCCGGAAGCCAGACTCGCTCGGAGCGCGGTCCTTCGTGTCGCGGTAGCACTCGTCGAAGCCCTCTTCCAGCCCCATGGCGGCGGCGGCTGGGTCCTTTGCACGCTGCGCGTACCGCGGCGGAATGAACCCGCGGTCGCCCGGCTTGCGGCCCTCGCTGTCCCGGTAGTTCTCGTCGTAGCAGAACTCGTCCAGTGGCTTCATGGCGGCGTTGTACGCCCCCTTCAGCCCGGTCTTGGGCGGCACGAAGCCCGCCTCGCCGGGCGCCTTGCCGTTGGCGTCGCGGTACTTGTCGTCGTACGCCGGCGGCACAAATCCGGCGTCACCCGGTTTGCGGCCTTCATCATCGCGGTAGTCCTCATCAAAGCCCTCAAACACCGGTGAACTGGCCAATCTGGCCTTGCCACGCTTTGGTGGGATGAAGCCTCGATCGCCCGGCCGGCGGCCGTTCTTGTCGGCGTAGTTGGCGTCGTAGCAGCCCTCGTCCAAAGGCACGGATGATGCGGCCGGACGGCCTCCGTACGCACCCTTCGAGCCCACGCTCGGCGGCACGAATCCCTTCTCACCGACGCCAGGAGTGTTGTCGTCATATGAAGGTGGGATGAAGCCTTCCTCACCCGGCCGCTTGTCGTTACCATCCACGAAGCCCCTCGGCAGCCTGGCAGCCGCACCAGCCCGGCCCGCGGGCCCTGCTGTCGCCTGCTCCTGCAGGTCATCCTCCTCGAGCTCCAACGCCTGCATGTTCCGCGCGATGCCGGAGCGTGCCGCGGCCGGCGGGATGAAGCCCCGCTGTCCGGCTCTGCGGCCGTTGGAGTCGCGGTAGTTCTCGTCGTACGCGCCCTCGCGCATCACCTGCCCGTTGGGCGCCGTGAAGCCCTCCTCCCCGGGCTTCAGCCCGTTGACGTCCAAGTGGTCGGCGCCATACGTCGGGCCCACGAAGCCGTCGTCCTTGCGCGTGCGGCCGTTGGCGTCCACGAAGTTGTCGTCCAGACCCTCGTCCAGGGCCAGCGCCGCCGCGGACGCGCCTTGGGCGAGCTTGCCGGGTTTCTGCGGCGGGATGAAGCCCCGCTCGCCGGCCTTCTTGCCGTTCATGTCCCGGTAGTTGTCGTCGTACTGCCCCTCCTTCAGCGCCTGCCGCGAGTTGGGCGGCACGAAGCCCTCCTCGCCGGGCTTGCGGCCCTGCCGGTCCCGGTACTGGTCGTCGTAGGTGCCCTCCTCCAGCACCGCGACGCCCATTGCCGGGGCCCCTTGGGCAGCGCGCGCCGCACGCGGCGGCTGGAAGCCCCGGTCGCCGACCTTCTTGCCGGACGCGTCCCGGTAGTCCGCGTCGTAGCAGGCCTCGTCCAGCCCATCCGGGTTCTGCCCCGGCAGCACCAGCCCCTTGCGGTCCAGGCGGCGCGGCGGCAGGAAGCCGCGCTCGCCCGCGCGCCGCCCGGCGGGATCCACGAAGTCGTCGTCGTACTCCCCGGTGCCCAGCGGCTGCGCTTTGCCGGGGGGCAGGAAGCCCTTGTCGCCCACCTGCCGCCCGTTCTTGTCCGTGTAGAAGGCGTCGTAGGCCCCCTCCGGGAGGCCGTCGGGGAACTTGTTGCGCAGGGTGGGGTCCTTGGGGTCATGCCAGGCCGGGGGCTTGAAGCCGGCCTGGCCGGGGGCCTTGCCGCTGTCGTCGCGGTACGAGTCTGTGTACCGCAGGTCGTCCACCTCCTCCTCCAGCTCCACGGCCCCCATCGGCCGGTGCTGCGCGCGGTGTGGGGCCCCGCCCTTGAGCTGCATGTCGCGGCGGATGCGGCCCCGGCCCCGCCCGTTCACAGGGTCGGCCTCCTCCTGGTCGTCCTGCGCCCGTTCCTCCTCCAGCTCCTCCAGAGCGACCGCGGTGTTCACGACGAGGCCGCGGCGCGCCGCTATTGCGGCGTGCTGCTTCTTGGCGCCGGGCGACCCGCTCTCCAACACCTCCTCAGCCGCCAGCGCGGCCTCGTGGCGCTCGTCGAGCTCCGGCACCGCGTGGCCCACCCGCGCGACCGCCTTTTTGCCGCCGGTCGGCAACGGCTCGATGAAGCCGCGTGCGCCGCGCTTCTTCCCGTTGGCGTCGACGTAGTTGTCGTCGAAGCCGGCCTCCAGGCCTGTGTCCTTGCCTGGTGGCACGAACCCGGCGTCCCCGGGCTTCCGGCCCTCCGCATCGCGGTACCCGCTGTCGTACTGGCCCTCCTCCAACGGCTCTGCCTGCACGCCGGGCGCCAGCCACGGCCGCGGTGGCACGAAACCATGCTGCCCCGGCCGCTTGCCGCTGGTGTCGCGGTAGTGGTCATCGTAGCACGGCGGGATGAAGCCCTTCTCGCCCTGGTGCTTGCCGTTGCAGTCGACGTACTTCTCGTCGTAGCCGCTGTCGCACACGTCGCCGTCCGGCGTGACGAAGCCCTTGTCGCCGGGCATGAGCCCCTGGTCGTCGCGGTAGTTGCAGTCGTACTCGCCCTCGTCCATCGGCTCGGCCACGGCGCCGCCCGAGAGGCTGGCCTTGCCCCGCAGCGGCGGGATGAACCCGCGCTGCCCGATCTTGCGGCCGTTGCGGTCGGTGTACTCCTTGTCGTACGTCACGCCGGCGAAGCCGTCGTCCTTCGCCTGCTTCCCGTTGCGGTCCACGAAGTTCTCGTCGATGCCCTCCTCCAGCGGCTCTGCCGCGGCGGAGGCCACGCCGCCCCGGCCCTTGGCGCCCGTCGCCTTCGGCGGGACGAAGCCGCGCTGCCCGGCCTTCTTGCCGTTGCTGTCGCGGTAGTTCTCGTCGTACGCGTTCTCGGGCAGCCCCTCGAGGTCCTCGGGCCGGGCCCCGGCGGACTGCGGCCCGGCGCCGCGGCGGCCGCGGAACGGCGGGATGAAGCCGCGCTCGCCCGGCCGCTTCCCATTCACGTCCCGGAAGTTCTCGTCGTACTCCGCCTCGTCCAGCGCCTCCGGGGCCGACGGCACGCCGCCTGCAGCCGCGCCGGCCTTTGCGCGGTTGGCCATTGGGGGGATGAAGCCGCGCTCGCCGACGTGGAGCCCGTTCTCGTCGCGGTAGTCCTCGTCGTACGCGCCCTCCTCCCGGTCGTCCAGCTCCCCAACCGGCGCGTCCGGCAGCAGTTTCTTGCGGTTGGCGGGGTCCAGATACTTCGGCGGGATGAAGCCGCGCTCGCCCACCTTCTTCCCATTCTCGTCGACGTAGTTGTCGTCGTACTCGTACTCCTCCAGCGGCATCGCCGCCTCCGGGCGCCCCTTCGCGATCAGCGCGGCCTGCTTTGGCGGCAGGAAGCCCTTCTCGTTCACGCGGCGGCCGGCGCGGTCGACGTAGTTCTGGTCGTAGTCGCCCTCCTCCAGCCCCTCCGCGGGCTTGCCGGGCAGCACGCCCCCCTTGCGGTCGGACCACGACGGCGGGATGAAGCCCCTCTCGCCCACCTTCCGGCCCTTGGCGTCCACGTAGTCGTCATCGTAGCCCTCCTCTGGCAGGCCTTCCAGCTCGTCGGCTGCCGCATCCCCCGCCAGACCCTCCCGGGCCGCCATGCTCTTCTTGGGCGGCAGGAACCCGGCGTCACCGACCCTGCGGCCCTTGAGGTCATGGTAGTCCTCGTCGTACGCGTCCTCTGGCAGTCCATCGGGGCTCTTGTCCGGTCGCAAGTTGCCCTTGGCGTCGAGCCATCCCGGCGGGACGAAGCCCCTCTCCCCCGGAGCGCGGCCGTTGATGTCGCGGTAGTCGTCATCGTATCCGTTCTCCGGCAGCCCATCCGGCGACATCCCCGGCTTCAGCGCGCCCTTCGCGTCCAACCAGCCCGGCGGGATGAACCCGGCCTGGCCCGGCTTCTTGTTGTTGTGGTCCCGGAAGTTGTCGTCGTACGCCCGGATGCGGTTGCCCTCCGAGTCGTGGAACCCACTCTCATCGCCGTCCTCTGGCAGACCATCCGCCGGCCGGTCTGGCCGCAGATTGCCCTTCGCGTCCAGCCACGACGGCGGGATGAAGCCCGCGTCGCCGGGCTTGCGGCCGTTGATGTCGCGGTAGTTGTCGTCGTACCCGTTCTCCGGCAGCCCGTCCGGCGGCATCCCCGGCTTGAGCGCGCCCTTCGCGTCCAGCCAGGCCGGCGGGATGAACCCGGCCTCGCCCGGCCTCCTGCCGTTGATGTCTCGGAAGTTATTGTCGTACACCTGGATCCTGTTGCCGTCCTGGTCATGGAATCCCGCCTCGTCCCCGCCTTCGGGGAGGCCGTCGGGGGACTTGCCCGGCTTCAGACCGCCCTTGGCGTCGATCCACGACGGCGGGATGAAGCCCTCCTCGCCGGGCTTGCGGCCGTTGATGTCCCGGTAGTTGTCGTCGTAGCCGCCCTCGGGCAGGCCATCCGGACTCATGCCGGGCTTCAGGGCGCCCTTCGCGTCCAGCCAGCCCGGCGGGATGAAGCCCGCTTCTCCCGGCCGCCGGCCGTTGATGTCCCGGTAGTTGTTGTCGTACGTCAGGTCCTCCTCCTCGTCCTTAGCGTCCTTCATTGCCCCGGCCTGGTACGGCGCCGACACCGTGCCCTCCTGGTCGTCCGCCAGCTGCCCGATCTTGCGGTGCACGGCGTCCCGCTCCTCCCCGGGCTCGCCGCCGTCCTCGTCGCTGCCGGACAGCTCGCCCGGCCGACCGCCCTTCTGGGACGGCCGGCGCTTCGGCCAGTTGGCCTCGCCGCCGAAGCCCTCGTCGTCCCCAGCGTCGAGGGAGTCGCGCATCTTCCCGAACCGGTCGGGCATGCCCTCCGGCTCGTCGTGGTGGTCGGACAGGGAGCCAGGGCGCGCCTTCTTGCTCTTCCCCTTGCCCCGGCCCGGGCTCTCCTCCGGGGCGTCCGCGGGGTCCTCCTCCCCGGCGTCGCTGTCGGACAGCTCGCCGGGCCGGCTCCCGACCGGCTGCTTCTTGTTGTGCTTCCACTTGAGCTGCGAGTGCTCCTCCTCCGGCTTCAGGAGGTCCCGGAACGTGTCCCGCAGGAAGTTGGTGAGGACGTCCTTCAGATCCGGCGGCAGCTCGTAGTGCACGTGCCCCCGGTCCATCGGCCCCTGGTCCTTGGCCGCGGACCCGACGGGGTGCGCCGCCCCCTTCATCTTGCCCGGCGGGCCGCCGGGGACGTCGTCGATCTCCCCGACCTCGCCGCCGTACGAGCTGTCGCGCGCGCCGCCGGGCGCCCGGCCGCCCTCCGGCAGCTCGCTGTCGATGACGTTGATGTTCACCTTCATGATCATCTCCTTCAGCGACTCCGTCTCGCCCAGGATCTTGTTGTACAGCAGCAGCGTGTCGTCCTTGTGGTTGGCGAGCTGCGAGACCATGTGGATGGTCTGGTCCTCCAGCTTGTCGTACAGCATCCGCACGTTGAAGCCCTCAAGGTCTACCTGCCGCTCGTAATCCCAGAAGTCGTCCTCCATCTGGTCCAGGTCGAAGTGGTAGCCGCCCTCCGCGGCCTCCTCGAACTCGGACGCTGCGTTGGGGATGGGGCCCGGCTGCGCGTTCGCGACCTGCAGCCCGGACCCCGACGGCTCGCCGCCGGCCGGCGGGAGGAGCGGGTTGGCCGGGCTGCCCTCCGCGGAGCCGGCCCCGTCGGGGCCAGCGCCGGGCGCGACGTCCGTCCGGAGGTCCTCCACGCCCTCGCGCGGCATCCCCGGCACCAGCTGCTGCCGCTGCGCGAACGTGCCCTTGGACGAGAACCCGGAGAACGCGCCGGACTGCAGCGAGGACATGCCCAGGTTGCGGTACTTGGGCATGCTGGAGCCCACCATCCCCCAGGTCTGCCGGCGGAAGTGCCACAGGCCCACGACGATGCCGCTGACCAGGAGCACAACGCCCATCAGCAGCACCTGTGATGAGCGCGCGCACATAGCGATGTCGCGCGTGCACAGGAGAAACATAAATATTCAGATGCATTCAGACATTCAGATGCAGATCACAGGTGCGATCATTCTTATTAAAATCTACTGGTCAGTTGTCATTTGTATGTCACAGAAGGACAGGATGATATTATGTCTTGGGATTTTGTATTGTTTGCGGGTATTCAAAATGTAGGAGGCTGGATTTTCAACAGTGAAGGAGTATTTTCGAACAAAGCATAATGCCATTACACACCCCGATCAGCAGCCAGTCCGGCGCCAGCACGATCTCGTTGGTCTGCGCGACGCCCAGGTTCGTGAGGGTGGTCTTCGAGATCGACATGATGGGCGCGTTGTCGCCGTCCGTGGGGCACGTCTCGTGGGCGTTCACCACGCGGATGACGGTCTTCTTGGCCGCGTCCGTGGAGTCGCTGAAGACGTACGTGCCGGCCTCCGTGAAGGCGTACATGAACGTCTTCGTGACGACGTCCGACTGCAGCCGCTCTGCCAGCGCCCGGAAGGGGCCGTAGTCGAAGTTCGCGTTCGTGTTGAGCAGCGAGTCCTTCTCGTACACCGGGTAGTGGTTCTTGTCCCCGGAGCTGAGGTCCCACACCATCGACTCCCCGTACTCCAGGCAGATCAGTGGCAGGTCGATACCCACGGCATCCGTGGCTTGCAGGAGGGAACGGCGCCCGGCCTGCGGCGTGGCCGCCTGGTCGTCCAGCAGCGACAGAATCTCCGCCCGCCGCACGTTGTAGCGGCCGCGCGCAATACCGCCCGAGAGGATGGAGGTGAGCCGGAACGGGCAGCAGTCCGAGTTGATGCACGTCGGCTTGCCGGCCGTGATCTTGCTCGCGGGGACCCGGACGACGCTGTTCTCGACGGGGTCGTGGATCTCGATGTTGTCGGTCGTGGGGTTGTAGCAGAACTTCAGCTCCTTCTGGCGGCAGTCCTTGCCGCAAACCTGGTGACACAATGGGCCATTGACAATGGAGATCACGAACTTCTGGATACTTTGTTTTCTTTCTGAACTCTCTGGTGTTCTCTTCATTTCCTTTTCTATTATATCAGAACCTTCCAGTACACGCGTATATGCGAACGCTTATTGCACCAAGTCAGAGGCTTAAAGGCCATCTATGGGCAAGCAGACACGGCAAAGCGTGACTACAACAATCATCGCCTGTTTCCCATTTTTGCTTTCGTTTTTTAAGTTTCCTTTGGTTTTCCAAACCGTCTTGGGCAAAACCTAAAGACAGAAACACCATAGGGGATTTGCAGAGATTTGGATTCCATTGAGAAGAATGGTTCAGGAGATGAGGGAGAAGGGAAGAAGGGAAGAGCACCTGGTCCACGTTGGTCAGGTTCTTGCACTGGCACAGCCCCGTGTTGGTGTCCAGCTCGCCGCCCAGTACGCCGCACGTCGACGCGCAGGCCCCGATCGAGTCGGCGCTGCAGGTGCCGTTCGCCAGGCGGACCTCCCCCACGGCGCAGCGCTGCAGGATCGACTGCTGGCAGTCGCGGACGCTGTCGGTGTCGGACTCCTTGCGGTTCTCCGCGATGTAGTAGTAGCCCGGGGCACAGATGCACGACTTGTCGGTCTTCTGGAACGAGCGGTGCTGGCCGTAGCAGTGGCACGTCTCCTCCCCGTGGCCGGACCACGCGCTCGGGCCGCAAGGGAGGCACTTTGTGGAGGCGCCGATGTCCGTGAACGAGTTCGGCGCGCAGAGCCGGCAGCCCTGTCAAACACCAAAGCGAATGGGGCGCCCGCCGGAGAGAACGGGGCGAACCCCCGAGGGAACGGGGCAAACCTCGAAGAGGACCCTGCAAACACCGAAAGGAATAGGGCAAACGCAAAAAGAAAATGGGTCCAACACCAAAGAAAATGGGTCCAACACCAAAGAAAAAGGGTCCAACACCAAAGAAAATGGCAAACACCAAGAAAAACGGTCCAACGGCAAAGAAAATGGGGGAAACACCAAAGACGAAGGGGCAAACACCTGCGCCATGTCGGACTCCCGCAGCGTGTCGCCGTACGTGCCCACGGGGCACGGGATCTCGGAGGTGACGCCCGCGGGGCAGTAGTGGCCCTTGGGGCAGGGGTACCCGCGCTGCGCGGTGCGGTTCTCGGGGCGCGGGTCGGTGGCGGCCGTGAGGCAGACGTATCCGGGGTCGCAGGTCTGGCAGTACATGCGGAACGGGTGGTTGCCGTACATGCCGGCGGGGCACGGCGTGCACGAGGCCTCCAGCGTGTCCCGCACGAGGCTGTCGTTGACGGAGGCCCAGCCCAAGGGGCACAGGTTGGGGATCTCAGTGCCGCGCGGGCAGTACGTGCCGTTGTAGCACTCGTAGTAGAAGGGGGAGGCCGGTGGGCAGAAGTGGCCCGGCGGGCAGATCTCGGGCTCGCAGCTGCCGACGCCGCCCACGGTCAGGCGGCCCGTGCAGTAGTACCCCCCGGGGCAGACCGAAGCGTTGGTGGCCATCTCCGGGCAGTAGGAGCCGTCGGGGCAGACAATCGGGAGTTCACTGCCGGGCGGGCAGTAGTGGCCGCAGGTGCACGGGAAGCAGTCGGTGACGGTGGTGCCGTTGAGCATGTCCCGGTACGTGCCGCCCGGGCACGGGAGCGGGTCTGAGGTGCCGGGGGGACAGTAGTGGCCCTCAGGGCACACGTACTGGTCGTAGTTGGGCATGTGGGGGTCGGGGCACGCGTAGCCGGCGACGCAGGGGAGGCAGGCGCTGGCGTTGGACTGGTGCATGTACGGCTGCCAGGTGCCCGGCGGGCAGGGCAGGCGGCCCTCCGCCTCGGGGCAATACCAGCCCGGCGGGCAGGGGATGGGGAGGATGGACCAGGACTCGCAGTAGAAGCCGGCGCGGCACGGCAGGCACTCGGACTGCGAGCACAGGCCGGGCTGGTACCCCAGCGTGCCGTTGGAGCACGGGATGGCCTCCGTGGTGCCGGCCGGGCAGTAGTGGCCCAGAGGGCAGATGCCACCGCGGGAGTCCTCGTAGTCGGGGTCGGGGCGACCGGAGGAGTGCTGGCAGATGAACCCGCACAGGCAGTCGCCGACGATCTCCCCCTCGAGGCAGTACGTGCCGTTGGGGCACGGCAGGCACTGGCGCGCGTCCACGAGCCCCAGGTCGTAGCTGTACGAGCCCGGGGGGCACTTGATGGGGAACTCCGTCGCCTCCGGGCAGTAGGCGCCCATCGGGCAGATCTCCGGCAAGAAGCTGCCCGGGGGGCAGTAGTAGCCCTGGGGGCAGATGTTGCAGGTCGTCTGGTGCGTCGAGTTCTGGTACGTCCCGCCGGGGCAGCGCGTGGGCCACGCCGAGCCCGGGGGGCAGTGGTAGCCCCGCAGGCAGAAGTACTCCTCCGGCGCGGAGATGTTCTGACCGCCGGGGCAGTAGAAGCCGCCGCGGCAATTCCCGGTGTAGTTCGCGAGGCCGTACTCGGAGCAGTAGTGGCCGGGCGGGCACGGCAGGCAGTCCTCCAGCTTCTTGGCGCGGCTGCCGGAGTACCGCCGGCTGATGGGGCACGCGACGGGGTACGACGACCCCTTGGGGCAGTAGTGGCCCGGCGGGCACATGTTGCCGGAGATGCTGTCGGTGGGCGCGGGGCTCTGGGCCGCCCCGGTGCAGTAGTAGCCGGCCTCGCAGGGGCCGGAGGGCAGCTGCAGGCCCTCCTGCCCACAGAACTGGCCGGCGGGGCAGGGGAAGCACTGGTAGTCCGTGGTCATCGAGTACGAGTCGCGGTAGTAGCCGAGCGGGCAGGGCCACTCGTGGGCGAACTTGGTGCCGCTCGGGCAGAAGAATCCCGGAGGGCACGGCCGGGGGACGGTGTAGTTGGCCCACGGCTCGTCCTCGGAGCAGTAGTGGCCCTTCTCGCAGGGCTTGCAGGTGCCCTGGCCCTCCAGGTCCTGGTAGTAGCCCGACGGGCAGTTGTTGGGGTGGGCGCTGCAGCGCGGGCAGTAGTACCCGACGGGGCAGGGGATGGACGTCGCGATCTCGTCACCGCCGGGGCAGTAGTAGCCGGCGTCGCAGCACGTGTCCGGCTGCACCAGCCCCTCCCGGCCGCAGTAGAAGGACTGCGTGCACGGGTAGCACTCGGTGACGTTGGCCGCGCCGGTCCTCGGGTTGTAGGTGCCGACGGGGCACGGGTCTGGGTAGGAGGTGCCCGGGAAGCAGAAGTGCCCGGCCGGGCAGCCATGCTGGTTCGGGACGCGCGCGCCGCCGGAGCAGTAGTAGCCGCCGTCGCAGGGGCCGGTGGGGGCCGTCAGCCCGGTGGACGCGCAGTAGGAGCCGGCGGTGCAGTTGAAGCACTCGTCCGCGCTGCGGAGGTTGGTGATGTTGTTGAAGGTGCCGACGGGGCAGGGGTACTGTGTCGGGTACTGCGTGCCCTCCAGGCAGTAGTGCCCCGGCGGGCAGGCGCGCGGCTGCGTGTAGTTCTCCCCGGCGCACTTGTCGTCCAGGTCGCAGTAGGTGCCGGGCGGGCAAGGCAGGCAGGCCTCCGTCCCGGACTGGTTGGTGTGGTACCCGGCGGGGCAGGTCACGGGCGCGAAGCTGCCGGGCGGGCAGTAGTACCCAAAGGGGCACTCCAGACCGGGCGGGTTCGGCAGCCGCTGCCCCTGCGGGCAGTAGTAGCCGCCGGCGCAGTCGCCGGTGGGGGCCGTGCCGCCGTACTCGCCGCAGTACTGTCCCCCGGTGCACGGCTCGCAGGCGCTGATGTTGGGGGCCCCGTAGCGCGGGTTGAAGGTGGACGGCGGGCACAGCAGCGGCCCGACGGTGCCCTCAGGGCAGTAGGACCCGGGCGGGCACCGCTGGTCGCGCGGGTACGGGGTGGTCGATCCGTTGTTGCAGTAGTACCCGGCGGCGCAGGGGCCGGTGGGCTCTGAGAGGCCGGGGGTAGCGCAGTACTGCCCGGCGAGGCAGAGGGTGCACTCCTCGACCGATGCGAGGCCGGTCTTGTTGTTGAACGTGCCCGGGGGGCACGGGTAGCGCGTCGCATAGTCGGTGCCCTGGAGGCAGTAGTGGCCCTCGGGGCAGGCCCGCGGCTGCGTGTAGTTCTCGCCCACGAGGCAGTGGTCGTCGAGGTCGCAGTAGAAGCCGGCGGGGCAGGGCTTGCACGCCTCCAGCCCCGGGACGTCGCTGTGCGTTCCGCTGGGGCACGGGTGCGGCGCGACGCTGCCCAGTGGGCAGTGGTATCCGAAGGGGCAGATGTACTCGGGGGGCGTCGGGACTGACACGCCGGACGGGCAGTAGTAGCCCGCGTGGCACTTCGCGGTGGCGTTGGTGAGGCCGGGCGTTGCGCAGTAGTATCCGGGGGTGCACGGGTCGCACTGGCTGATGTTGTGGGAGCCCGGCTTCGCGTTGAGCGTTCCCTCGGGGCACGGCGTGGGCAGTGCGGAGCCCGCAGGGCAGTAGTGTCCGGGCGTGCAGAGGCCACCGGCGACGCCGCCCTGAGGCGTCGGGGTGCTGCTGCCCCCCTCGCAGTAGTAGGACTGTGCACACAGCCCCGTCGGCCTCTGGAGCCCCGGGGTGGCGCAGTAGTGACCGGGGGCGCAGGGCAGGCACTGGTCCTCGGACTCGAGGAGCGTGACGTTGTTGTACGTGCCCACGGGGCACGGGTACTGCGAGGCGTAGAGGGTGCGGTTGGGGCAGTAGTGCCCGGCGGGGCACGGCCGCGGCTGCGTGAACCCGCCCTCGTTGGTGATCAGTGCGGCCTCGGTGCTGCAGTTCACGCGGCTGCCGTTGGTGCCGTTGAGGCAGGTCGTGGCGTTGACGGACGTGTTGTACCACACGGCCGGCGGGCACTTGTCGTCCAGGTCACAGTAGTAGCCGGCCGGGCACTCCTTGCAGTAGTCCTGCTGCACTTCGTCCTGGTGATAGCCCGAGGGGCAGTTCTTCGGCTCCGCAGAGCCCAGGGGGCAATGGAAGCCGAAGGGACAGTACAGCGACGGGTAGGGGGTGCTCGGGGGGCAATAGAAGCCCGCGAAGCACAGGGGCCCGGGGAGCGCCATGCCGCTGCTGGGGCAGTATTGGGAGGCCACACACGCGTCGCACTGCGCCAGCTCGAAGGCGGCCGTGCGGCCGCTGAAGGTGCCAGCGGGGCACGGCACGGGCTGCGGGCTGCCCTCGGGGCAGTAGTGCCCCACGGGGCAGACGTCGCCGGTGACCCCGTCCGTCGGCATACTGACCACCGTCCGGCCGGTGCAGTAGAACGACGGCGCACAGGGGCCCGTCGGGAACAGGAGCGCGGGCGTCTCGCAGTAGTACCTGGCGAGGCACGGCGTGCACTGCCCCTCGCGCGTCAGCAGCGTCTCGTTGCTGAACGTGCCGGCGGGGCACGGGAACTCGGTCGCGAACTTCGTGCCGTTGGGGCAGTAGTAGCCCGCCGGGCACGGCTGCGGCTGCGTGTAGTTGCTGAGGAGCAGCTCCACGTTGTACAGCTGCGACCCGGGCAGCGGAGTGTCGGGGGCCGGGAGGCACGTCGTGGGCATCGCAGTGCCGTTCAGGCCCGACAGGATCCGCGACGCGTTCGCCGTCACGTTGACGCAGGCGTCCGCGTCGGTGAGGGTGCCGTTGCAGTAGGTGTAGTAGCTGCTGTTCCCGTCGCTGACGTACACCCAGTACCCGCCGTCCTCGACGCAGGTCGTTGCGTTGAGCACGGAGGCGTTGGGGCTGAAGACCGTCTGCGGGTCCACACTCACCGACTGGAACGCCTGGGGCATGTAGCTGGCGTACGGGCACTTGTCGTCCAGGTCGCAGTAGTAGCCCTCCGGGCAGAGCTTGCATTGGGCCTGTCCTGCCTCGTCCTGGAAGTACCCGGACGGGCAGTTGACGGGGGACATGGAGCCTTCCGGGCAGTGCCACCCGTACGGGCACTCCAGCGTCGGGACGGCGGTGCCCTCCGGGCAGTAGTACCCCGCGGTGCAGAGGGGGCCCGGCTCCTGCAGGCCGTAGCCACTGCAGTACTGTCCGCCCGGGCAGAGCTTGCAGTGCGCCAGCCTCCAGCTGCTGGCGGCGTCGTTGTAGGTGCCGGGCGGGCACAGCAGGGGCTCGGCCGTGCCGGCGGGGCAGTAGGCCCCGGGGGGGCACAGGTCGCCGGACTGGCCGTCCGTGGGCTGCGCCGTGACGGCGGACCCGTTGCAGAAGTAGGACGCCGCGCACGGGCCCGCGGGCACCGAGAGCCCGGGGGCGTCGCAGTACGAGCCCGGCGTGCACGGCAGGCACTGCGCGATGTCCACCAGCCGCGTCACGGGGCTGAAGGTGCCGACGGGGCACAGGTACTGCGTGGCGAACCGCGTGCCCTGCAGGCAGTAGTGGCCCGGGGGGCAGTCCCGGGGCTGCGTGAAGTTGCCGACGTCGCACTTGTCGTCCAGGTCGCAGTAGTAGCCGGCGGGGCAGACGCGGCACTGGGACTGCCCCTCGAGGTCCTGATAGTAGCCCGGATCGCACTGCACCGGGTAGTGCGTGCCTTCGGGGCAGTGGTAGCCGGCCGGGCACGCGTAGCTCTCCTCCTCCGAAGTGCCGGCGGGGCAGTAGTACCCGGCACCGCAGGTCGCCACAGGCTCCGCGAGGGCAAACTGGTTGCAGTACTGGCCGCCGGTGCACAGGTCGCAGTGGCTCACGTCCATGGCCCCCACTTTGCGGTTGAAGGTGCCCGGGGGGCAGGCCACCGGCCAGTGCGCGCCCGCGGGGCAGTAGTGGCCGATCGGGCAGACGTCGCCCATGGCCCCTCCCATGGGGTTGGGGGTGTCGGAGCTGCCGGTGCAGTAGTACCCGGCGCTGCAGTTGCCCGTGGGCTCCGCCAGCCCCGAGGTCAGGCAGTACAGACCCGGCGGGCACTCCAGGCAGTCCTCGGCGCTGACCATGTGCGTGCTGGGGCCGTACGTGCCCGGGGCACACGGGTACTCCGTGCCGAACTTGACGCCGGACGGGCAGTAGTGCCCGGCGGGGCACGGCTGCGGCTGCGTGAAGGCGGTGGTGAGGGCCTGGCAGGGCAGCGGCCCCTCGGCGCCGGGCGGCAGATACTGCGTGGCGTTGCCGAGGGTGACGTTGTCGAGGGTGGCATTGGTGGTGTTGCTGCAGTCCCACTGGTCGCGGCAGGTGCTCAGCTCCGTCGTGTTGTAGGTCACGGGGAACAGGCACTTCTCCTCCCGGTCGCAGTAGAAGCCCCGGGGGCACTCCTTGCAGTCCGCCTTGGCGGGCTCGTCCTGATGCGTGCCGGACGGGCACGTGAGGGGCACGCCCACGCCGTCGGGGCAGTAGAACCCGAAGGGGCACAGCAGCGCCGGGACGTCCGTGCCCTCGGGGCAGAAGAACCGCGCCGGGCACGGCCCCGTGGGGAACACTAGCGCCGCGGACTCGCAGTACATGCCCGGCGTGCACGGCTCGCACTCCTCCACCGCCGCCGTGCCGTTCTTCGGGCCGAAGGTGCCGGGCGGGCAGGGCACGGGGCCCAGCGTGCCCTCCGGGCAGTAGTACCCGACGGGGCAGATGTCACCCGTGAGGCCGTCCATGGGCCGCGGCATGCTGGCCCCGCCGCTGCAGTAGTACGAGGCCGCGCACGGGCCCGTGGGCGCCTGCAGCCCGGCCTCCCCGCAGTACGTCCCGGGAAGGCACGGCGGGCACTCGTCGCTGCTCCGGAGGCCGGTCTCGTTGTGGAAGGTGCCGACGGGGCACGGGAACTGCGTGGCCATGCGCGTGCCGTTGGGGCAGAAGTGCCCGGCGGGGCAGATCTCGGGCACAATGTAGTCCGTCAAGTTCGCCACGTCGTAGTCGCAGTAGTGCCCGGCAGGGCAGACCTTGCACACGTACTGCCCCGGATGGTTGCTGTAGGTGCCCGGGGGGCAGCGCTGCCACGTGCTGCTGCCGCGCGGGCAGTAGTGGCCGTAGGGGCACTTCTTGTCCGCGGGCTGCGCACTGGTCTCGCCCTCGTGGCAGTAGAAGCCCGGGTAGCACGGGTTGTATGGCTGCGTGAGGGCCGTCAGGGGGCAGTAGTGCCCCAGGTCGCACAGTGTACAGTTGTCCAGGGCCATGGAGCCCTCCTTCGCGTTGTACGTACCCTCGGGGCAGGCCTGAGGGGCCGGGGTGCCCTCCGGGCAGTAGTAGCCCGCCGGGCAGTACCCACCCGTGGGCCCGGTCTCGGGGTGGGAGGAGTTGGAGCTGCCCAGGCAGTACCACGACGCGGCGCAGAGGCCGGTGGGCGCCGTCAGCCCGGCGCTGGCGCAGTACGCTCCAGGGGGGCACTGCTGGCACTCGCCCACGCCCTTGAGGTTCGTGGCGTTGCTGAAGGTGCCGTCCGGGCAGGGGAACTCGGTCGCGAACTTCGTGCCCGCGGGGCAGTAGTGGCCGGCGGGGCAGTCTCGGGGGACCGTGTACAGGCCGTGCCCCCAGGCGGTCTTGTTGCACTTCTCGTCGAGGTCGCAGTAGTAGCCCTCGGGGCACACGACGCACTGCGCCTGCCCGGGGGCGTCCTGGTACTCGCCCGACGGGCAGTCCAATGGAGAGGCGACGCCCTCGGGGCACTGGTAGCCCAAGGGGCACAGCAGCGAAGGGTTGCCAGTGCTCTCGGGGCAGTAGAACGTCGCCGGGCAGCTGCCGACGGGGGCCGTGAGGCCGGTGGCATCGCAGTACATCGCTGGGGGGCACGCGGCGCAGTCTGACAGGCTCTGGCTCATGTTGGCGCCGTTGTACGTGCCCACGGGGCACGGGGTGGGCTGCGCGCTGGCCTCCGGGCAGTAGTGACCGGCGGGGCACCCGCCGCCCACGACGCCGTCCGTCGGTTCCGCGACGGTTGAGCCGCCGGTGCAGAAGTAGCCGGCGGCGCAGGGGCCGGAGGGCTCCTGCAGGGCCAAGTCCGCGCAGTAGTACCCGGGGGCGCACGGGAGGCAGGCGGTGGCGTTCTGGAGCCCCGTGTGGTTGCTGTACGTGCCGACGGGGCACGGGTGCTCGGCGCCGTAGGCGGTGCCCTCGGGGCAGTAGTAGCCCGGCAGGCAGGTCCGCTCCCGCGTGTAGTCCACGAAGCTGAAGTAGGCGGCTGCGGGGCACGCGATGGGGCAGCTCTCGTTGCCGGCGGTGGCGTTGCCGAGGGTGTTGGTCGCGAGCGCGCACTTCTCATCGTAGTCGCAGTAGCGCCCGGGCGAGCAGACCTCGCAGGCGGCCTGCCCCTGCCGGTCCTGGTACGAGCCGGACGGACAGGCGACGGGCACGGACGAGCCCTCCGGGCAGTGGTAGCCGAAGGGGCAGACCAAGTGGGGCCGAACCGTGCCCTCGGGGCACCAGAAACCGGCAGAGCAGCGCCCGGTGGGCGCCGTCAGGGCGGTGCCGTCGCAGTACACGCCGGCGGCGCACGGCGTGCACCCGCCGACGTCCGCGACCGCGGTCTTGTTGTTGACGGTGCCGGCGGGGCACGGGACCGGCGCCGGGGACCCCGCGGGGCAGTAGTGGCCGACCGGGCACACGTCGCCGCCGTCGCCGGTGGGCACACTCGTGGCGGCGCCGCCGGAGCAGTAGTACGAGGCCTGGCAGAGGCCGGTGGGGGCGTCGAGGCCGGTGGTGCCGCAGTACATGCCCGGCGTGCATGCCTGGCAGTCGGTTGCTGTCTCGAGCGTCGTCGCGTTGCTGAAGGTGCCGGCCGGGCACGGGAACTGCGTGGCGTGCCGGGTGCCGTTCGGGCAGTAGTGGGCCACCGGGCACGGCTCGGGGATCACGTACGAGGCGTTCGCGGCCGGCGGCGCGGCGCAGTAGAAGCCGGCGGGGCAGACCCAGCAGGTGTAGCGGCCGTACGTGCTTGTGTACAGCCCGGCGGGGCAGCTGCGGGGCTCCGCGGTGCCGGCCGGGCAGTAGTGCCCGACGGGGCAGCGGTTGTCCCAGAGGTTGCGGAACACGGTGCCGGAGGGGCAGTAGTAGCCTGCCTGGCACGGCAGGTACGGCGCGGACAGGCCCTCCAGAGTGCAGGCGTACCCCGCCGTGCAGGGCTCGCAGGCCGCGGGCGCCGCCATGCCCTGCGCGGGGTTGAACGTGCCGGGCGGGCAGGGCTGCGGGTTGGGGCTGGCGGCCGGGCAGTACGACCCCGCGGGGCAGTAGTCCCCGACGCTGGGCACGCGGACGGTGCCGTTGACCAGCGTGCGCGGCGTGCCCGTGTCGGAGCCCGCCAGGCAGTAGTAGCCCGGGTCGCAAGGGCCGGTGGGCTCCAGGAGCCCCGGGCCCTCGCAGTAGTAGCCCGGGAGGCACTGGGAACACGCCTCGGGCGCCTGCACGCCCGTGCGGTTGCTGAAGGTGCCGGCCGGGCAGGGCCACTCGGTGGCGAAGCGGGTGCCGTTGGGGCAGTAGTGCCCAGCGGGGCACACCCGCGGCTGCGTGGCGGTGGAGTTACCGCAGGGCTCCTCCAGATCGCAGTAGAAGCCTCGGGGGCAGCCCTTGCAGTAGCCCTTGCCCTCCTGGTCTTGGTACGTGCCGGCGGGGCACACGACGGGGCTGTGCGAGCCCTGAGGGCACTGGTACCCGATGGGGCACACCAGGTACGGCACCCGGGTCCCCGTCTCGCAGTAGTAGCCCTCCATGCACAGCCCCACGGGCTGCACGAGCCCCGCATCGGAGCAGTACGAGCCGCTGGTGCAGGGCTGGCAGCCGGTCACGTCCGCGACGCCGGTCTGGGGGCTGAACGTGCCCGCGGGGCAGGCCAGCGGGGCGCCGGTGCCGACGTGGCAGTAGAAGCCCGGCGGGCAGATGTCGCCGGTCATGCCGTCCACTGGGGCGGGGTTGGTGGCGCCGGCCAGGCAGTAGTAAGACGGGTCGCAGAGGCCGGTGGGCTTCACGAGCCCGGCGGTCTCGCAGTAGGCGCCGGGGCTGCAGGCCGCGCAGCCGCTCACGGCGCTCAGCCCCGTGACGTTGTTGTAGGTGCCGGCGGGGCAGGGGTACTGCGTGGAGCGGTTGGTGCCCTCGGGGCAGTAGTGACCCTCAGGGCACGGCGTCGGTTGCGTGAAGTTCTGGCCGCTGCACTTGTCCTCCAGGTCGCAGTAGAAGCCCGCGGGGCACACTTTGCACACCGCGCGCCCCACCTCGTCCTGGTAGAACCCGCTGGGGCAGTTGAGTGGCTCCGCGGAGCCCGCGGGGCAGTGGTATCCGAAGGGGCACAACAGCGACGGCTCCGCAGTCCCCTCGGGGCAGTAGAAGGTCTCCGTGCAGGGCCCCGTGGGCTGCAGGAGGGCGCCCCCGCTGCAGTACATACCGGCGGTGCACGGCTCGCACTGCGTGAGGTTTGCGTTGGCGACGCCGCTGGAGAACGTGCCCGCGGGGCACGGCACCGGGAAGCGACTGCCCTCGGGGCAGTAGTGGCCCGGGATGCAGACGTTGCCGGTGACGTTGTCGGTGGGGGCGGGGTGGCTGGCCCCCGAGACGCAGTAGAATCCGGGGGCGCAGGGCCCTGTGGGTACTCCCAGGCCCGCGCTGGCGCAGTAGTGGCCGGGCGCGCACGGCGTGCACTCCTCCGCGCTCCGCAGGGCCGTCTGGTCGCTGTAGGTGCTGATCGGGCACTTGTGCTGCGTGGCGTACGCCGTGCCGTTCGTGCAGTAGTGCCCGGGCGGGCACGGGCGCGGCTGCGAGAACGCGGTGGTGGTCGTGGCGCACGTTGGGACGTCGGCGAGCGGCGGGCGGCAGCTGCAGCTGCAGCCCGTCCCGTTGGTCCCGTTGCCGCCAGGGCCCGGCGCCGTCCCGTTGCCGTCGCACATCAGGTCGCCCTCGAAGTCCGGGATCTGCACCGTCGAGGCGTTGGTGGCGAGGGCCGAGGCGTACAGGCACTTCTCCTCCAGGTCGCAGTAGTAGCCCTCGGGGCACGTCTTGCAGCCCCCTTGCCCCTCTTCGTCCTGGTACGTGCCGGACGGGCAGTTCACGGGCGCCGCGGAGCCCGGGGGGCAGTGGTACCCGAAGGGGCAGACCGACGCTGGGACAACGGTGCCCTCGGGGCAGTAGAAGCCCTCCACGCACGGGGCGGTGGGCTCCGTGAGCGCGGTGCCCTGGCAGTACATGCCGGCGGTACAGGCCTCGCACTGCGACGCGTTCACAAGGCCGAGCGCCGCGCTGAACGTGCCGGCGGCGCACCGCTCCGGGAACGCGCTGCCCTCCGGGCAGTAGTGCCCGGCGGGGCACACGTTGCCCGTCACGTTGTCGGTCGGACCGGCCTCCACGGCCCCGCCCACGCAGTAGTAGGCCGCCGCGCACGGGCCCGTGGGCTGCGCGAGCCCGTCGCTCGCGCAGTACGCCCCCGCGGTGCAGGGCAGGCAGCCGTCCTCGCTCGTCAGCTGCATGCCGTCGTAGAACGTGCCCTTGGGGCACGGGTACTGCGTGGCGACGTGGGTGCCGTTGTAGCAGTAGTGGCCCGGGGGGCAGGCCCGGGGCTGCGTGAACGAGGTCGCGTTGCAGCGGTCCTGCGGGTCACAGTAGAAGCCGTCGGGGCAGGCCTTGCAGGCGCTGCGCCCCTGCTCGTCCTGGTACTCGCCGCTGGGGCACAGGACGGGCGCGGGCGACCCGGCGGGGCAGTGGAAGCCGAAGGGGCAGACCAGGGCCGGGGAGACGGTGCCCTCCGGGCAGTAGAAGCCGGCCGTGCACTCGTCCACGGGGCCGGTGAGGTTGGACCGGTCGCAGTAGTACCCGGCGGTGCAGGGCTCGCAGTGCGACAGGTTGGCCGACCCGAGCTTGTTGTTGAACGTGCCGCCGGGGCACAGCACGGGGGCCCCGCTGCCGGCCGGGCAGTAGGCGCCGCGCGGGCAGAGGGCGCCCTGGACGCCGTCCAGGGGCGTCGGGGTGGCGGCGCCGCCGGTGCAGTAGTACGCCTCGGCGCACGGGCCCGTCGGCGCGAACAGGCCGTCGGTCTGGCAGTACGCGCCCGCGGGGCAGGCCTCGCACTGCGCGAGGGCCTGGAGGCCCGGGCGGCTGCCGTAGGTGCCCGTGGGGCACGGGAAGGCCGTCGGCGTGCGGGTGCCCTCCGGGCAGTAGTAGCCCTGCGGGCACTCCACCGGCTGCGTGAAGACGGACTCGTAGTACTCCTCCACGGCGGAGACGTTGGCGCACACCGTCCCGTTGTCGGTGCAGTTGAGCGCGGTCACGTTGCGGTCCTTCTGGACGGTGCCGGGGATGTACCGGGCGTACTCGCACTTGTCCGCGAGGTCGCAGTAGAAGCCGGCGGGACACTTCTTGCAGTCGTAGTGCCCGACCTCGTCCTGGAAGTAGCCCGAGGGGCAGTTGACCGGCTCGCTGCTGCCCTCGGGGCAGTGGAAGCCGAACGGGCACAGCAGCACCGGCACGGCCTGGCCGGCGGGGCAGTAGTAGCCCTCGTAGCAGAGGCCGGACGGGGCCACGAGGCCGGTGTCGGCGCAGTAGTGGCCAGCGGTGCACGGCGCGCAGTCGGTCGCGTTGCTGCTGCCGGCGGCCGGGTTGAACGTGCTCGTCGGGCACGCCACCGGGCCGGGGCTGCCGGCCGGGCAGTACGCGCCCGGCGGGCACACGTCGCCCCCGGCGCCGCGCGGCTGCGGGGTGTCGGCGCCGCCGTCGCAGTAGAAGGATGCGTCGCACGGGCCGGTTGGGGCCGTGCGGCCGGCCTCGCCGCAGTACGAGCCGGGCGTGCAGGGCGTGCAGTGCTCCACGCTCGGGAGGCCACCCTCGGCGCTGAAGGTGCCGGCCGGGCACGGGAACTGCGTGGGCAGGCGGGTGCCGTTGGGGCAGTAGTGGCCGGCCGGGCAGTCGCGCGGGGGCGCGAGGGCGGAGCTGTTGCAGCGGTCGTCGGGGGCGCAGTAGGAGCCGCCGGGGCAGACTGCGCAGGTGTGGCGGCCCGGCTGGTCCTGGTAGAGGCCGGCGGGGCACGACATGGGCACGGGGGCGCCCAAGGGGCAGTACTTACCGAGCGGGCACAGGAAGAGCGCGGGGCGCGGCTCCGTCATGCCGCCGGGGCAGTAGAAGCCCTCCGCGCACGGGCCGGAGCTGCGCGTGCCGGCCATCACCGGGCAGTACTCGCCCGGGGGGCACTGCTGGCAGTCGGAGAGGTCGCCGGCGCCGGTGGTCGCGCTGACCGTCCCGATGGGGCACATCTGCGGGAATCCACTGCCCGCCGGGCAGTAGTACCCGGCGGGGCACAGGGTGGTGTTGGCGGCCACGGACCCGGCGGGGCAGTAGTAGCCGATTGCACACGTGCCGGTGGGCTCAGGCAGGCCAGGGAGGTCGCAGTACATACCTGCAGGGCATTGCAGGCATCCCGCCTCCTCCGTCAGGCCGGTCTCGTTGTAGTAGGTGCCGGCGGGACATGGGTGCTGCGTGGCGATCGTCAACCCTGCGGGGCACCAGTGGCCCAAGGGGCACAGACGTGGCTGCACGTAGCCCTCATCGCAGTCGAGGCTGTCGGTGTAGCCAGGGATGGACGAGCAGTTGTACGTCGTGTACGGGCAGCGGTCGTCCAGGTCGCAGTAGTATCCCGCTGGGCATGGCTGACACTCCGCCTGGCCCACCTGATCGGAGTAGGTGCCGTTGGTGCACTGCATGGGCCAGCGGCTGCCGCTCGGGCAGTGGTAGCCGTAAGGGCAGAGATGCACGTTGGGCAGCAGGTCGCCGCCCGGGCAGTAGAACCCAGGATCGCAGGGGCCGCTGGGGGTGCTGAGCCCTGAGGCACCACAGTACATGCCGGGGGTGCAAGGGTTGCAGTTCTCCGTCGCATCGTGGGTGCTGTTGCTGAAGGTCCCCGTCGGGCAAGGGCTGGGGCCCGCACTGCCGGCTGGACAGAAGTGGCCTACCGGGCAGAAGTGGCCCTCTGGCGGCGATGGGGTCGCACTGGCAGCGCCAGACGCACAGTACCAGCCTGGGTCGCACAGCCCCGTCGGGGCAGTCGCACCGTAGCTCTCACAGTACATGCCTGGCAGGCACGCCGTGCACTGCTCCACCGCCTGCAGCCCCGTCGCATTGCTGAACGTGCCTGGGATACATGGGAACTCAGTGGCGTGCTGTGTTCCGGTCGGGCAGTAGTGGCCGGCTGGGCACAGACGTGGCTGCACATAGCCCTCAACACAGTCCAGGCTGTCGGTGTACCAAGGAATAGACGAGCAGTTGTACGTCGTGTATGGGCAATGGTCGTCCAGATCGCAGTAGTATCCCGCTGGGCATGGCTGACATTCCGCCTGCCCGGGCTGGTCGGAGTGGGTGCCATTAGTGCACTGCATGGGCCAGCGGCTGCCGCCTGGGCAGTGGTAGCCGTAAGGACAGGCATGCATGTTGGGCAGCGCATCACCACCCGGGCAGTAGAACCCTGGATCGCATGGAGCAGTTGGGCTGCTCAAACCCATAGAACCACAGTACATGCCCGCGGTACATGGCAAGCAATCCTCGAACACTCCATGAGTGCGGTTGCTGAAGGTCCCCGTCGGGCAAGGGCTGGGGCCCGCACTGCCGGCAGGACAGAAGTGGCCTACCGGGCAGAAGTGGCCCTGTGGCACGGAAGGCGTGGCGCTGGCAGCGCCAGACGCACAGTACCAGCCCGGGTCGCACAGCCCCGTCGGGGCAGTCGCACCGTAGCTCTCACAGTACATGCCTGGCAGGCACGCCGTGCACTGCTCCACCGCCTGCAGCCCCGTCGCATTGCTGAACGTGCCCGGCGGACACGCGAACTCGAGGGCGTACCGCGTGCCATTCGGGCAGTAGTGGCCGGGCGGGCAGCTGCGGGGCTGCGTGAAGTTGCCCTGGTCGCAGCGGTCCGCGGGGTCGCAGTAGAATCCCGCGGGGCAGACCTTGCAGTCGTACTGGCCCTCGTCGTCCTGATGGAACCCGGGCGGGCAGTGCCGGGGCGCTGCCTGGCCCTCCGGGCAGTGGTACCCGAACGGGCACAGCAGGTGCGGCGCCACCGTCCCGGTCTCGCAGTAGTAGCCCTCGTAGCACAGCCCGGCGGGCGCCGTCAGCCCAGTGCCGAAGCAGTAATGCCCCGCAGTGCATGGCACGCATTCAGCAGCAGCGCTCAAGCCAAGGCTCGCGCTGAACGTGCCGTTGGCGCACCGCTCCGGGAACGCACTGCCCTCCGGGCAGTAGTGCCCAGCGGGGCACAGGGTCGTGTTGGCGAGAGATGATCCGATGGAGCAGTAGTAGCCAGCGGCGCACGGGCCGGTGGGCTCGGCCAACCCGGCGGTGCCGCAGTACATACCTGCAGGGCATTGCAGGCATCCCACCTCCTCCGTCAGGCCGGTCTCGTTGTAGTAGGTGCCGGCGGGACATGGGTGCTGCGTGGCGATTGCCAACCCTGCGGGGCACCAGTGGCCCAAGGGGCACAGACGTGGCTGCACATAGCCCTCAACACAGTCCAGGCTGTCGGTGTACCAAGGAATAGACGAGCAGTTGTACGTCGTGTACGGGCAATGGTCGTCCAGATCGCAGTAGTATCCCGCTGGGCATGGCTGACACTCCGCCTGCCCGGGCTGGTCGGAGTGGGTGCCATTAGTGCACTGCATGGGCCAGCGGCTGCCGCCTGGGCAGTGGTAGCCGTAAGGACAGGCATGCATGTTGGGCAGCGCATCACCACCCGGGCAGTAGAACCCTGGATCGCATGGAGCAGTTGGGCTGCTCAAACCCATAGAACCACAGTACATGCCCGCGGTACATGGCAAGCAATCCTCGAACACTCCATGAGTGCGGTTGCTGAAGGTCCCCGTCGGGCAAGGGCTGGGGCCCGCACTGCCGGCTGGACAGAAGTGGCCTACCGGGCAGAAGTGGCCCTGTGGCACGGAAGGCGTGGCGCTGGCAGCGCCAGACGCACAGTACCAGCCCGGGTCACACAGCCCCGTCGGGGCAGTCGCACCGTAGCTCTCACAGTACATGCCTGGCAGGCACGCCGTGCACTGCTCCACCGCCTGCAGCCCCGTCGCATTGCTGAACGTGCCTGGGATACATGGGAACTCAGTAGCGTGCTGTGTTCCGGTCGGGCAGTAGTGGCCGGCTGGGCACAGACGTGGCTGCACATAGCCCTCAACACAGTCGAGGCTGTCGGTGTACCAAGGAATAGACGAGCAGTTGTACGTCGTGTATGGGCAATGGTCGTCCAGATCGCAGTAGTATCCCGCTGGGCATGGCTGACACTCCGCCTGCCCGGGCTGGTCGGAGTGGGTGCCATTAGTGCACTGCATGGGCCAGCGGCTGCCGCCTGGGCAGTGGTAGCCGTAAGGACAGGCATGCATGTTGGGCAGCGCATCACCACCCGGGCAGTAGAACCCTGGATCGCATGGAGCAGTTGGGCTGCTCAAACCCATAGAACCACAGTACATGCCCGCGGTACATGGCAAGCAATCCTCGAACACTCCATGAGTGCGGTTGCTGAAGGTCCCCGTCGGGCAAGGGCTGGGGCCCGCACTGCCGGCAGGACAGAAGTGGCCTACCGGGCAGAAGTGGCCCTGTGGCACGGAAGGCGTGGCGCTGGCAGCGCCAGACGCACAGTACCAGCCCGGGTCGCACAGCCCCGTCGGGGCAGTCGCACCGTAGCTCTCACAGTACATGCCTGGCAGGCACGCCGTGCACTGCTCCACCGCCTGCAGCCCCGTCGCATTGCTGAACGTGCCCGGCGGACACGCGAACTCAAGGGCGTACCGCGTGCCATTCGGGCAGTAGTGGCCGGGCGGGCAGCTGCGGGGCTGCGTGAAGTTGCCCTGGTCGCAGCGGTCCGCGGGGTCGCAGTAGAATCCCGCGGGGCAGACCTTGCAGTCGTACTGGCCCTCGTCGTCCTGATGGAACCCGGGCGGGCAGTGCCGGGGCGCTGCCTGGCCCTCCGGGCAGTGGTACCCGAACGGGCACAGCAGGTGCGGCGCCACCGTCCCGGTCTCGCAGTAGTAGCCCTCGTAGCACAGCCCGGCGGGCGCCGTCAGCCCAGACTGATCGCAGTAGAAGCCCGCGGTGCACGGCTCGCACTGCGTAGCGTTGCTCAGGCCCTCCTCCATGCTGAACGTGCCGGCGGGGCAGGGCGTGGGGCTGCTGGACCCCTCCGGACAGTAGTGGCCCTTGGCGCAGATGGCCCCCGTCACCCCGTCGACCGGCGTGGGGGTGGCGGCCGCGCGGAGGCAGTAGTACGACGCGGCGCACGGGCCCGTGGGCTCCAGGAGCCCTGTCGTCCCGCAGTACATCCCGCTGGTGCAGTTCTCGCACTCCTGCGGGGCGGCGAGCCCCGTGGCGTTGCTGAAGGTGCCGGCCGGGCACGGGAACTGCGTCGGCAGCCGCGTGGCCATGGGGCAGTAGTGGCCCGCCGGGCACGGCGCCGGGGCCGTCGCGTTGCCGTCGACCGGGGGGCCGCAGTAGGACCCAGCGGGGCAGCTGTTGCACTTGAACTGGTGCGTGGCGGGCTGCGTGAGCCCGGCCGGGCATGGGACCGGCACGGCCGTCTCGATGGGGCAGTAGTGGCCCACGGGGCAGGCATGCTCCTCCGGCCGCTTCGTCGTCATACCCGGCGGGCAGTAGTACCCGGGGAAGCAGACCCCGGAGGGCGCGGAGTTGCCGGGTCCGAGGCAGTACTTCCCGGAGGTGCAGAGCTGGCAGTCGTCGACATTCGTCGCCAGGGGCGACGGGTTGAAGGTGCCGGCCGCGCAGGGCTGCAGGGCCGGACTACCGCCCGGGCAGTAGTACCCGGCCGCGCACGCGTCCCCATAGGTGCCGCCGGTCGGGGTCGGGGTGCTGGAGCCGCCGCTGCAGTAGTAGCCCGGTGCGCAGTCGAAGGCCACGACGGTAGTCATGCCGGGCGTCTCGCAGTACTTGCCGGCGGGGCACTGCTTGCACTGCGACAGGTGCTCCCGGTACAGCTCGTCGCTGTAGGTCCCGGCAGGGCATGGGAACTGGTAGGCGAGGCGCGTGCCGTTGGGGCAGTAGTGGCCCTCCGGGCAGGGCTTGGGCATCGAGTATGGGCCCGCCGTGGAGTTGAGACCGGGGGTGGTGCCGTTCATGCCGCATTTGTCCTCGTGGTCGCAGTAGTACCCGGCGGGGCACGTCTTGCAGTCGTACATCGCCTCCTCGTCCTGGTAGTACCCGGACGGGCAGTGCACGGGGGCGTGCACCCCCTCCGGGCAGTGGAAGCCCAGCGGGCATGTCAGCAGCGGGACGGTGGTGCCCTCCGGGCAGTAGAAGCCTTCGTGGCACAGCCCGGTAGGCGCTGCAAGGCCGTACCCGTCGCAGTAGTGCTGCGCGGGGCAGATCTCGCAGTCTGACGGCGCCGTGCTGCCGATCTTGGAGTTGTGGTACCCGGGGCCACACTTGACGGGCATTCCAGTGCCCACGCCACACCAATGCCCGGCAGGGCAGATGTCGCCGGTGAGGCCATCAGCGGGCGTCGCATTGAATGCAGCGCCAGTGCAGTAGTAGCCCGCGTCACAGTGCCCCGTGGGCACAGGGAGACCAGGCACGTCACAGTACATCCCCGGCAAACAGGCCAAGCAGGCCTCGGCGCTGGCAGCGGTTGTGACGTTGTTGAAGGTGCCGGCGGGGCACGGGTATTGCGTGGCGTAGGCCGTGCTGTTCGGGCAGTAGTATCCCATGGGGCATTCCTGCGGCTGTGTATAGTTCATGTTAGAGCACTTGTCCTCCAGATCACAGTAGTATCCCGCAGGGCACGGCTTGCAGCTTGCTTGCCCCGGCTGATCCTGATGAGTGCCCGAGGGACACACCTGAGGCTCTCCGCTGCCAATGGGGCACTGGAAGCCAAACGGACACAGGTGTTCTGGCAAGACGGTGCCCGCGGGGCAGTAGTAGCCCGCACTGCAGTCTCCGGTCACAGCCTCCAGCCCGTCGGCAGCACAGTACTTTCCTTCGGTGCATGGCAGGCAGTCCGAAACACTGGGGCTGCCAGAGTTTGGGTTGTAGGTGCCGGCGGAGCAGTTGACGGGAAGTGGCGAGCCGATCGGGCAGTACGTGCCGGGCGGGCACATGTCTCCGGTGGTCTTGTTGGGGTACATGGCATCCGAGCCGGCCAGGCAGTAGTAGCCAGCAGCACAGTCGCCTGTTGGCGCCTGCAGGCCTGGGGTCTCGCAATACTTTCCTGGGGTGCAGATGGTGCACTGGTGCGCACCTTGCAGTCCGGTGAAGTTGCCAAAGGTGCCCTCGGGGCAAGGGTACTGGAAGGCATAGGACGTGTTCGCCAGACAGTAATATCCTCGGGGGCATTCCTGTGGCTGCGTGAAGTTCTTGTCCAGGCACTTGTCCTCCAGATCACAGTAGTATCCCGCGGGGCATGTCTTGCAGCCGGCTTGCCCCGTCTCGTCCTGATGCGTGCCCGACGGGCAGTTCATTGGGTCGCTGGACCCCAGAGGACAGTGGAACCCGAACGGGCACAGCAGCGAGGGCACGGTGGTGCCTGCGGGACAGTAGAACCCGGCCCAGCAGGGCCCTGTTGGCTGCAGCAGCCCGTTGTCCTCGCAGTAGAAGCCCGCGGTACAGGGGTCACACGAGGTCCAGTCGGGGTTGCCCGTCTTGTTGCTGTAGGTCCCGGATGGGCATGGCTGCGGGACCCCGCTCCCGACGGGGCAGTACGCACTCGGCGGGCAGATGTCGCCCGTCGTTCCGTCCTGGGGCGTGGGGATGCTGGCGCCTTCCGTGCAGTAGAACGACTCCGCGCATGGCCCGGTGGGCCACGGCAGGCCCGGCACCTCACAGTACATGCCGGCCAGGCACGGCGTGCAGTCCGCCGAGGCAGACACGCCCGTGCGGTTGTTGAAGGTGCCGGCGGGGCACGGGTATTGCGTGGCGTAGGCCGTGCTGTTCGGGCAGTAGTATCCCATGGGGCATTCCTGCGGCTGTGTATAGTTCATGTTAGAGCACTTGTCCTCCAGATCACAGTAGTATCCCGCAGGGCACGGCTTGCAGCTTGCTTGCCCCGGCTGATCCTGATGAGTGCCCGAGGGACACACCTGAGGCTCTCCGCTGCCAATGGGGCACTGGAAGCCAAACGGACACAGGTGTTCTGGCAGGACGGTGCCCGTGGGGCAGTAGTAGCCCGCACTGCAGTCTCCGGTCACAGCCTCCAGCCCGTCGGCAGCACAGTACTTTCCTTCGGTGCATGGCAGGCAGTCCGAAACACTGGGGCTGCCAGAGTTCGGGTTGTAGGTGCCGGCGGAGCAGTTGACGGGAAGTGGCGAGCCGATCGGGCAGTACGTGCCGGGCGGACACATGTCTCCGGTGGTCTTGTTGGGGTACATGGCATCCGAGCCGGCCAGGCAGTAGTAGCCAGCAGCACAGTCGCCTGTTGGCTCCTGCAGGCCTGGGGTCTCGCAATACTTCCCTGGGGTGCAGATGGTGCACTGGTGAACGCCTTCCAACTGCGTGAAGTTGCCAAAGGTGGCTGGAGGGCAGGGGTATTCCGTTGCAAAGGAGGTGCCTGGTAGACAGTAGTAGCCTCGGGGGCAGGGCTGCGGCTGTGTGTAGTTCTTGTCCAGGCACTTGTCCTCCAGATCACAGTAGTATCCCGCAGGGCACGGGTCGCAATGCCACTGCCCGGTCTCGTTTTGGTGCGTGCCGGACGGGCAGTTCACAGGGTCGCTCGATCCCGCAGGGCAGTGGAAGCCGAACGGACATGGCAGCGATGGCACGGTGGTCCCCGAGGGGCAGTAGAAGCCCGCCCAGCAAGCACCCGTGGGCTGCAGCAGCCCGTTGTCCTCGCAGTACAGCCCAGGCGTACACGCCTCACACGAGCTCACGGCGGGGTTCCCAGTCTTGTTGCTGAAGGTACCAGACGGGCATGGCACAGGCACCCCAGTGCCCACAGGACAGTACGCACTCGGTGGGCAGATGTCGCCCGTCACACCGTCCTGTGGTGATGAGATAGCGGCACCTTCCGTGCAGTAGTAGGCCGCATCACAAGGCCCAGTGGGCTCAAGCAGGCCGGGGGTTTCGCAGTACATGCCGCTCGTGCACGGTGTGCACTGCAGGATGCTGTCTACCCCGGTTCTGTTGTTGAATGTCCCAGCAGGGCATGGATATTGGTTGGCGTACTCCGTGCCGTTGAAGCAGTAATGCCCCACAGGGCAAGGCCGAGGCTGCGTGAAGTTCGTCCCATCGCAGTGGTCGTCCAGGTCGCAGTAGAATCCATCCGGACACACCTTGCACGTCGATCGACCAACCTCGTCCTGGTAGTATCCCGACGCACATTGCTGGGGCGCCGCTACTCCTGCAGGGCAGTGGTATCCAAACGGACATTGCAACGACGGCGTGCTGTCACCCCCGGGGCAGTAGAACCCGGCCGTACATGGACCCACTGGAGCGGTCAGGCCAGTGGTGTCGCAATACTGCGAAGGCGTGCATGGCTCGCATTCGTCGGCTTGCGCCAGTCCGACGGCGTTGCTGAACGTCCCCGCGGGGCATCCCACGGGCGCCGGCGTGCCCGATGGGCAGTAGTGGCCCGGCGGGCACAGCACACCGGTCACGGTGTCGTTCGGCGTGGCCGTGGCAGCCCCCTCGATGCAGTAGTACGCGGCCGCGCAGTCACCAGTCGGAGCCTGGGCGCCCGTCTCCACACAGTACTGGCCCGCCGGGCATGGCGTGCAGTCACTGGCAGAGTGCAGGCCGGTCTTGTTGCTGTACGATCCGGGCGGGCAGCCGAACTGCGTGCCGTGGCGGGTGCCGTTGGGGCAGAAGTGGCCCACCGGGCACGGCAGCGGCATGGTGTAGTTGTTGAAGACGCGGGTGCCGTTGACGTACTGCGGGTTCATCGCCGCGGCCGCCTCGCACTTGTCGTCGGCGTCGCAATAGAAACCGGCGGGGCAGAGCTGGCACTTGAACTGCATGAACATGTCCTGGTACAGACCCGGGGGGCAGTTGAGCGGCTCCACGGAGCCCCACGGGCAGTAGTACCCGATGGGGCAGATGTAGTCGAACGGTTTGCTGGTGGCCTGCCCACCGGGGCAGTAGAAGCCGGGCTCGCACTGGTTGTCGGGCGCTACCAGACCCCAGCCGCCGCACCCGTGCCCCGCCGTGCAGGGCTGACACTCCGCGGCCGCCGTCAGCCCCTCGCCGCCGTTGAAGGTGCCGGGGGGGCACGGGGCCGGCGCCGCGGACCCGACCGGGCAGTACGACCCCGGCGGGCAGACCGCGCCGGTGGAGGAGTTGGCCGCGGGCGTGGGGACCGACGCGCCGGAGGTGCAGTAGTAGCCCGCGAAGCACTGCGCGGTGGGGGCGGTGAGGCCGCCGGCCTCGCAGTAGTGCCCCGCGCTGCAGTCGGTGCACTGCTCCGGGGCGCCCAGGGACTCCGCCGTCCCGAAGGTGCCGGGCGGGCACGGGTACTGCTCGGCGTACTCGGTGCCCTCGAGGCAGTAGTAGCCCATGGGGCACGGGCGGGGCTGCGGGTACTCGGTGTCGTTGTAGGGGTGGAGCATGTCGCAGTAGAAGCCGGCCGGGCAGGGCTTGCACACCTCCAGCCCGATGGCGTCCGAGTACGTGCCCGAGGGGCAGATCTTCGGCGTCCCGCGCCCCACGGGGCAGTGGTACCCGAAGGGGCAGAGGACGGAGGGCTGCGGGGTCCCGAGCGTGCAGTAGTAGCCCCCCGGGCACAGCCCCGTCGTCGCCGTCAGGGCGGTGCCGTTGCAGAAGTGCCCGAAGTCGCACGGCGTGCACTCCGTGACGTTCGACAGGGCGTAGGCCGTGCCGTACGTGCCGGCGGGGCACTCCTTGGGGGCCCCGCTGCCGGTGGGGCAGTACGTGCCGGGCGGGCAGATGTTGCCGTCGGTGCCCAGGGGGATGTCCGTCGTGGTGCCGCCCGTGCAGTAGTAGCCCGGGGCGCAGGGGCCGGACGGGTGCCCGAGGCCGGCCGTCGCGCAGTAGCTGCCGACCGGGCAGGTGAGGCACTGCGACGCGTGCTGCATGCCCGGGTGAGGCTGGTACGTGCCGACGGGGCAGGCGAACTCGTACTGCAGCCGCGTGCCGTTGGGGCAGTAGTGGCCCAGCGGGCAAATCTTGGGCTGGACGTACGCCCCGAAGGTGCCGTTGTACGCGCACTTGTCCTCGTGGTCGCAGTAGTACCCGGCGGGGCACGTCTTGCAGTCGTACATCGCCTCCTCGTCCTGGTAGTACCCGGACGGGCAGTGCACGGGGGCGTGCACCCCCTCCGGGCAGTGGAAGCCCAGCGGGCATGTCAGCAGCGGGACGGTGGTGCCCTCCGGGCAGTAGAAGCCTTCGTGGCACAGCCCGGTAGGCGCTGCAAGGCCGTACCCGTCGCAGTAGTGCTGCGCGGGGCAGATCTCGCAGTCTGACGGCGCCGTGCTGCCGATCTTGGAGTTGTGGTACCCAGGGCCGCACTTGACGGGCATTCCAGTGCCCACGCCACACCAATGCCCGGCAGGGCAGATGTCGCCGGTGAGGCCATCAGCGGGCGTCGCATTGAATGCGGCGCCAGTGCAGTAGTAGCCCGCGTCACAGTGCCCTGTGGGCACAGGGAGACCAGGCACGTCACAGTACATCCCCGGCAAACAGGCCAAGCAGGCCTCGGCGCTGGCAGCGGTTGTGACGTTGTTGAAGGTGCCGGCGGGGCACGGGTATTGCGTGGCGTAGGCCGTCCCGTTTGCACAGTAGTATCCCATGGGGCAGGGCTGCGGCTGTGTATAGTTCATGTTAGAGCACTTGTCCTCCAGATCACAGTAGTATCCCGCAGGGCACGGGTCGCAATGCCACTGCCCGGTCTCGTTTTGGTGCGTGCCGGACGGGCAGTTCACAGGGTCGCTGGATCCCGCAGGGCAGTGGAAGCCGAACGGACATGGCAGCGATGGCACGGTGGTCCCCGAGGGGCAGTAGAAGCCCGCCCAGCAAGCACCCGTGGGCTGCAGCAGCCCGTTGTCCTCGCAGTACAGCCCAGGCGTACACGCCTCACACGAGCTCACGGCGGGGTTCCCAGTCTTGTTGCTGAAGGTACCAGACGGGCATGGCACAGGCACCCCAGTGCCCACAGGACAGTACGCACTCGGTGGGCAGATGTCGCCCGTCACACCGTCCTGTGGTGATGAGATAGCGGCACCTTCCGTGCAGTAGTAGGCCGCATCACAAGGCCCAGTGGGCTCAAGCAGGCCGGGGGTTTCGCAGTACATGCCGCTCGTGCACGGTGTGCACTGCAGGATGCTGTCTACCCCGGTTCTGTTGTTGAATGTCCCAGCAGGGCATGGATATTGGTTGGCGTACTCCGTGCCGTTGAAGCAGTAATGCCCCACAGGGCAAGGCCGAGGCTGCGTGAAGTTCGTCCCATCGCAGTGGTCGTCCAGGTCGCAGTAGAATCCATCCGGACACACCTTGCACGTCGATCGACCAACCTCGTCCTGGTAGTATCCCGACGCACATTGCTGGGGCGCCGCTACTCCTGCAGGGCAGTGGTATCCAAACGGACATTGCAACGACGGCGTGCTGTCACCCCCGGGGCAGTAGAACCCGGCCGTACATGGACCCACTGGAGCGGTCAGGCCAGTGGTGTCGCAATACTGCGAAGGCGTGCATGGCTCGCATTCGTCGGCTTGCGCCAGTCCGACGGCGTTGCTGAACGTCCCCGCGGGGCATCCCACGGGCGCCGGCGTGCCCGATGGGCAGTAGTGGCCCGGCGGGCACAGCACACCGGTCACGGTGTCGTTCGGCGTGGCCGTGGCAGCCCCCTCGATGCAGTAGTACGCGGCCGCGCAGTCACCAGTCGGAGCCTGGGCGCCCGTCTCCGCACAGTACTGGCCCGCCGGGCATGGCGTGCAGTCACTGGCGGATTGCAGGCCGGTCTTGTTGCTGTACGATCCGGGCGGGCAGCCGAACTGCGTGCCGTGGCGGGTGCCGTTGGGGCAGAAGTGGCCCATGGGGCACATCTTCGGCTGCGTGTAGTTGACGTAGACGCCCTCGAAATCCGTGTAGTTGGCCCACATCAGCGCGCCGCTGTGCAGCGCCGCGGCGTCACACGTATCCTCAAGGGCGCAGTAGTATCCGGAGGGGCAGAGCCGGCACTTGAACTGCCCTGGCTGGTCCTGGTACAGACCGGGTGGGCAGTGCAGCGGCGTCGCGGAGCCATACGGGCAGTAGTAGCCCACGGGGCACATGTGCTGGGGCGGCGCCCGCTGGCTTTGGCCGGGCGGGCAGTAGTAGCCGGAGATACACGTCCCGGAGGGCGCGCTGAGGCCCGCCACCGCGCACGCTTGGCCGGGGGTACACAGGCCGCACGCGCTCGCGTTGCTGGCCCGTGCGGACGGGTTGAAAGTGCCGGGTGGGCACAGTTCGGGCTGGACCGCGCCGGGCTCGCAGTAAGTTCCCTCGGGACACTCGTCGCCGAAGCCCGGCAGCGGCACCGCGCTCGCCGACCCGTTGGTGCAGTAGTAGCCCCCGAGGCACGGGCCCGTCGGGGCGGGCAGGCCCGGGGTCTCGCAGTAGTGCCCGGCAGTGCAGAGCATGCACTCGTCCAGGGCGCGGCGGTTCAGCACGGGGCTGAACATGCCGGGCGGGCACGGGAACTTCGTCGCGTAGTCCGTGCCGTTGGGACAATAATGGCCCGCGGGGCAGTCGCGCGGCTGCGTGTAGTTCGCCACGTCGCACCGGTCGTCCACGCTGCAGTAGAAGCCGGCGGGGCATTCGAAGCAGGACGACTGCCCCGGCAGGTTCTGGTGGAAGCCGGAGGGGCACACGAGTGGCAGAGCGGTGCCCGTGGGGCAGTAGCGACCCACAGAACACAAATCCACCGGGCTGGCCACCCCGCTCTCGCAGTAGTATCCTGCCCAGCAGTCGTCCGTCACTGCCGCCAGCCCATCCGTCGCACAGTATTTGCCCGGACTGCACGCTTGACAGGCACCGGGGATCTGGCTGCCTGTGCTTGGGTTGAACGTGCCTGCCAGGCACTTAGTGGGCGACCCGCTGCCAGCCAGGCAATACGTGCCCGCTGGGCAGATGTCCCCTCCGCTCCCTGACGGTGTCGCTGTCGTGGAGCCCAAGCTGCAGTAGTACCCACCATTGCAGACGTCCGTCGGCTCCACCAAGCCAGCCGTTGCACAGTACATCCCAGCCGTGCATGCCGTGCAGAACGTCACATTCTCCAACATCGTACGGTTGCTGTATGTTCCACTGGGGCACGCATATTGCGTCGCATACTCGGTACCCGGTGGGCAGTAGTAGCCCGCAGGGCATACTCGCGGCTGTGTGTAGTTGGCAACCGTGAACTCGTCCACCATCACAACAGTCGAGAACAGGCACTTTTCTTCCATGTTGCAGTAATACCCAGCAAGGCACGTCTGACAGCTGGCTTCTCCACTCTGGTCCTGGTATGTGCCTGATGGGCAGTTCACAGGCTGGTGGCTGCCGCTTGGACAGTGGAAGCCAAACGGACACAGCAATGTGGCATTCACCGTGCCGCTGGGGCAGTAATACCTCTCAGGGCAAGGTCCTGATGGGCTCACCAGTCCATCGGTGCCGCACGTCCACCCTGCAGGGCAAATCTCACATTGACTGGCATTGTACAGCCCTTCTCGAGCACTGTACGTTCCGGCTGGACACGGCATCGGAATCGCGGACCCCACAGGGCAGTACGATCCGGGCGGACAGATGTCTCCAGTGCTGTGGTTCATAGGTGTTGGCGTGCTCGCGCTGCCACTGCAGTAGTAACCCGCTGCACAATCCCCGGTTGGCACGTCCAGCCCCGCAGTCTCGCAATACATCCCGGGAGTACAGGCCGTGCACTGCGACACATCGCTCAGCAGTGTGCCAGGATTGTACGTCCCTGCCGGGCACGGGTGCTTGTTGACGCTGTCAGTGCCATTCGGACAGTAGTGCCCGACGGGGCAAGGCCGTGGCTCAATGTACGACGTGTCGTTGTGCGGGTAGTTGTAGTCGCAGTACAGCCCCGCGGGGCACAGCTTGCAGTCCGACATCCCGATCTCGTTCTGGTAGTACCCGGGCCCGCACACCAGCGGCAGGTACGACCCCGAGGGGCAGTGGTACCCGTACGGGCACAGCTGCACCGGGGCGCCTGTCCCCAGGAAGCAGTAGTGCCCCGCCGGGCAGGCCGCCGTGGGGGCCGTGAGGGCAGTGGCGTTGCAGTAGTACCCAGGGGTGCAGAGGGTGCACTGCGACACGTTCTGCGCCCCCACCAGCGTGCTGTACGTGCCGATCGGGCACGGGTGCGGCACGTGGCAGCCCTGCGGGCAGTAGTACCCGGGCGGGCAGACGTCGCCGGTGGTGCCATCTGTGGGCGCGGGGAAGCTCGCGCCCTCGATGCAGAAGTAGGCGCCCGAGCACTCGCCCGTGGGCGCGCTGAGCCCCTCCGTCGCGCAGTACCGCCCCGCGGAGCACGCGGCGCACTGCGCGGCCCGCTCCAGGCCCAGCTGGTTGCTGAACGTGCCGATGGGGCAGGGGAACTGCTCCCCGAGGCGCGTGCCGTTGGGGCAGTAGTGGCCGGTCGGGCAGAGCTTGGGCTGCGTGAAGCTGTTGTTGTAGCTGGTGACGCCGGTGGTGGCGTTGTGCAGGACGCACTTGTCCTCCAGGTCGCAGTAGTAGCCCGACGGGCACGTCTTGCAGTCGTAGCGGCCCTCCTCGTCCTGGTACGTGCCGGAGGGGCAGAGCACGGGGGCGTAGACGCCCTCGGGGCAGTGGAACCCGAACGGGCACTGCAGGGCCGGGCTGGCCGTCGCCTCCGGGCAGTAGAAGCCCTCCGTGCACAGGTCTGTGGGCGCGAGCAGCCCGTTGACGTCGCAGTAGGAGCCGGGGGTGCAGGCCAGGCACTGGCCGCTGTGGGTGTTGCCGACGGCGCTGCTGAACGTGCCAGGCCCGCACAGGTACGGCGTGCCGGTGCCGGTGGGGCAGTAGGCCCCGGCCGGACAGACGTCGCCGGTGGTGCCGTCTGTGGGCGCGCGCGCGCGGGCTCCCAGCGTGCAGTAGTACCCGGCGTCGCAGTCCCCGGTGGGGGCCACGAGGCCGGGGGTCTCGCAGTACTGCCCGGTGGTGCAGGGCGTGCACTCCGCCTCGGCCTGCAGGTGCGTGCCGCTGGCGTAGGTGCCGTTGGGGCACGGGTACTCGGTGGCGTAGGTCGTGGCGTTGGGGCAGTAGTGCCCGGCGGGGCAGGGCTGCGGCTGCGCGAAGTCGGTGCCGTTGCAGTGGTCGGCAGCGTCGCAGTAGAAGCCGGGCGGGCAGGCCTTGCAGACGCTCGCCCCGACGTCGTCCGAGTAGTACCCGGAGGCGCAGGTCTGCGGCGCGCCGGAGCCGGTCGGGCAGTAGTACCCGAAGGGGCAGAGGAGCGACGGGGTCTCAGTGCCGGTGGGGCAGTAGAAGCCCGCGACGCACGGGGCGGTGGGGGCGGTCAGGCCCACGCCCTGGCAGTACATCGACTCGGTGCAGGGGACGCAGTCCGACGCGTTCTGCGCGCCCGGCAGGGTCATGTACGTGCCGCCCGGGCAGCCCACGGGCTGCGACGTGCCCGCGGGGCAGTAGTGGCCGGGCGGGCAGAGGCTGCCCGTCACGTTGTCGGTGGGCGTCGGGGTGGTGGCGCCGCGCGTGCAGTAGTACCCGGCGGCGCACGGGCCGACGGGCGCGGACAGGGACGTCCCCACGCAGTACTGGCCCAGGGAGCAGAGCTCGCAGTCCGCCGCCGCCCGCAGGCCCTCGGCGGTGCTGAAGGTGCCCTCCGGGCAGCCGAACTGCGTGGCCTGCCGGGTGCCGTTGGGGCAGTAGTACCCGGCGGGGCACGGCTGCGGCTGTGTGTAGTTCGCGAACTCGCCGGTGTACACCGCCGCGACGTCGCACTTGTTGTCGAAGTCGCAGTAGTAGCCCTCGGGGCAGACCTGGCACTTGAACTGGGCCTCGGCGCCGGAGTACAGGCCCGCGGGGCAGTGCAGGGGCAGGGCCGTCCCCGCCGGGCAGTAGTACCCGACGGGGCAGGCCTTGTCCGCGGGCTTCCCGG
Source organism: Eutreptiella sp. 'Long Island Sound 2002' (assembly GCA_964036045.1). NCBI lineage: Eukaryota > Euglenozoa > Euglenophyceae > Eutreptiales > Eutreptiaceae > Eutreptiella > Eutreptiella sp. 'Long Island Sound 2002'. The sequence goes on along the minus strand of OZ038396.1, from coordinate 2,682,235 downwards.
ACGCGGAGCCCGCCGGGCAGTAGTACCCGGGCAGGCAGTAGCCCGCCGGGGCCGTCAGGCCGGAGGCCGCGCACACGCGCCCGGGGGTGCACGGCTGGCACTGCGTCACGTTGTGCAGCCCGGGGTCGGGGCTGAAGGTGCCCGGCGGGCAGAGGGTCGGGGCGCTGGACCCGGCCGGGCAGTACGTGCCGGGCGGGCACACGCCGCCGAACTCGGGGTCCGTCGGGGCCGGCGCCTGCGACGCGTTGACGCAGTAGTACCCGGCGGCGCAGGGCCCGGCGGGGGCCGTGAGCCCGGGGGTGTCGCAGTAGGTGCCGGCCGGGCACGGGTAGCACGCCTCCGGGCCCTCGAGCCCGGTGACGGGGCTGTAGGTGCTCGCGGGGCAGGGGTACTGTGTCGCCCACGACGTGTTCTGCGGGCAGTAGTGCCCGGGCACGCACGGGCGCGGCTGCGTGAAGTTGAGGGTGGTGTAGCCGTCGATCAGCACCGCGCTCGAGTACAGGCAGTGGTCGTCCATGTCGCAGTAGTGCCCGGCCGGGCACGTCTTGCAGTCCGCCTGCCCCGTCTCGTCCTGGTACGAGCCCGACGGGCAGTTCACCGGGACGTGGCTCCCGGCCGGGCAGTGGAACCCGAACGGGCACAGCAGCGTCGCGTTGGCGGTGCCCGCCGGGCAGTAGTAGCCCGCGTTGCACGGCGCGCCGGGCGCGAGCAGCCCGGCGGTCCCGCACGTCGCGCCGGGCGGGCAGGGCTCGCACTGGCTGGCGTTCGCGGCGCCGGTGCGCACGCCGTACGTGCCGGGGAGGCACGGCTCGGGGACGGCGGTGCCGGCCGGGCAGTAGAACCCGATCGGGCAGACGTCCCCGTACGCGCCCCCGGTCGGGGTGCGGGTGTCGGAGGCGCCGCTGCAGTAGTACGCCTCCGCGCAGGGCCCGGTGGGGGTGGTGAGGCCGGGGGTGCCGCAGTACTGGCCCGCCAGGCACGGCAGGCAGTCGGCCTCGGCCTGCAGGAACCGCCCGGGGTTGTAGGTGCCGGTGGGGCAGGGGAACTGCGTCGCGAGGGACGTGTTGCTGGGGCAGTAGTGGCCGGTGGGGCACGGCAGGGGCTGCGTGTAGTTCTGGTCGGAGCACTTGTCGTCCACGTTGCAGTAGTACCCGGCGGGGCAGACCTTGCAGGCCGCCTGCCCCACGTCGTTCTGGTAGTACCCGTCGGGGCAGCTCTTGGGCACGCCGGTCCCCGCCGGGCAGTGGTAGCCGAAGGGGCACTGCAGCGCGGGCGTGACGTCCCCCCCGGGGCAGTAGTAGCCGGCGTAGCACGCGCCCGTGGCCGACTGCAGCCCGTAGGTCTCGCAGTACTGCGCGGCGGTGCACGGCTGGCAGTCCGTCACGTTCACCGCCCCGACCGCCCGGCTGAACGTGCCCGGCGGGCAGCCGACGGGCGCCAGCGTGCCCGGGGGGCAGTAGTGCCCGGGCGGGCACAGCTGCCCGGTGACGTTGTCGGTGGGCGTGGGCACCGCGGCGCCGGACATGCACCAGTAGGCCGCCGAGCACTCGCCGGAGGGGGAGTGCCCGCCGACGTCGGCACAGTACTGGCCGGCCGGGCAGGGCGTGCAGTCCTCCACAAAGTGCAGGCCGATGGCGTTGCTGTAGGTCCCGGCGGGGCACCCGAACTGCGTGGCGTGCCGGGTGCCGTTGGGGCAGTAGTAGCCGCTGGGGCACGGCTGCGGCTGCGTGTAGTTCGCGAAGGTGCCGTCGTACGGCACCGCGGCGTCGCACTTGTCGTCGAAGTCGCAGTAGTAGCCCGCGGGGCACGTCCAGCACTTGTACTGGCCGGGCGTGTCCTGGAAGAGGCCGGGCGGGCAGTGCAGCGGGAGCCCGGAGCCGTACGGGCAGTAGTAGCCCACGGGGCACCGGGTGGACGCCGGCTCCCGCTCGGTGGTGCCCGGCGGGCAGTAGAAGCCGGCGGCGCAGTTCACGTCGGGCTCGCTGAGGCCGCTGAACCGGCAGGCCCTCCCGGCGGTGCACAGGCGGCAGGCGGTGGCGTTCTCCGACCGGGGGTCGGGGTTGAACGTGCCCGCGGGGCACAGCGCCGGGGCCACGGAGCCCGGGTCGCAGTACGTCCCGGGCGGGCACGGGCCGCCGGTCTCGGCCGCCGGGTTCGGCGTGGACGAGCCGTTGGTGCAGTAGTACCCGCCGTGGCACTTGCCGGTGGGGGCCTCGAGGCCGGGCGTCTCGCAGTAGTGCCCGGGCGTGCACTCCGAGCACTCCTCAAGGGCGCCAAGGTTCGTGCGGCCGTTGAACGTGCCGGGCGGGCACGGGAACTTCGTCGCGTAGTCCGTGCCGTTGGGGCAGTAGTAGCCCTTGGGGCAGTCGCGCGGCTGCGTGGCGTTGAACACGTTGCAGCGGTCGTCCAGGTCGCAATAGAAGCCGGCGGGGCATTCGAAGCAGGACGACTGCCCCGGCAGGTTCTGGTGTGTGCCCGAGTGGCAGACGAGGGGAACGGCGGTGCCGGGGGGACACTCGTGTCCGATCGGGCACAGATCCACCGGGCTGGCCACCCCGCTCTCGCAGTAGTATCCTGCCCAGCAGTCGTCCGTCACCGCCGCCAGCCCATCCGTCGCACAGTATTTGCCCGGACTGCACGCTTGACAGGCACCGGGGATCTGGCTGCCTGTGCTTGGGTTGAACGTGCCTGCCAGGCACTTAGTGGGCGACCCGCTGCCAGCCAGGCAATACGTGCCCGCTGGGCAGATGTCCCCTCCACTCCCTGACGGTGTCGCTGTCGTGGAGCCCAAGCTGCAGTAGTACCCACCATTGCAGACGTCCGTCGGCTCCACCAAGCCAGCCGTTGCACAGTACATCCCAGCCGTGCATGCCGTGCAGAACGTCACATTCTCCAACATCGTACGGTTGCTGTATGTTCCACTGGGGCACGCATATTGCGTCGCATACTCGGTACCCGGTGGGCAGTAGTAGCCCGCAGGGCATACTCGCGGCTGTGTGTAGTTGGCAACCGTGAACTCGTCCACCATCACAACAGTCGAGAACAGGCACTTTTCTTCCATGTTGCAGTAATACCCAGCGAGGCACGTCTGACAGCTGGCTTCTCCACTCTGGTCCTGGTATGTGCCTGATGGGCAGTTCACAGGCTGGTGGCTGCCGCTTGGACAGTGGAAGCCAAACGGACACAGCAATGTGGCATTCACCGTGCCGCTGGGGCAGTAATACCTCTCAGGGCAAGGTCCTGATGGGCTCACCAGTCCATCGGTGCCGCATGTCCACCCTGCAGGGCAAATCTCACATTGACTGGCATTGTACAGCCCTTCTCGAGCACTGTACGTTCCGGCTGGACACGGCATCGGAATCGCGGACCCCACAGGGCAGTACGATCCGGGCGGACAGATGTCTCCAGTGCTGTGGTTCATAGGTGTTGGCGTGCTCGCGCTGCCACTGCAGTAGTAACCCGCTGCACAATCCCCGGTTGGCGCATCCAGCCCCGCAGTCTCGCAATACATCCCGGGAGTACAGGCCGTGCACTGCGACACATCGCTCAGCAGTGTGCCAGGATTGTACGTCCCTGCCGGGCACGGGTGCTTGTTGACGCTGTCAGTGCCATTCGGACAGTAGTGCCCGACGGGGCAAGGCCGTGGCTCAATGTACGACGTGTCGTTGTGCGGGTAGTTGTAGTCGCAGTACAGCCCCGCGGGGCACAGCTTGCAGTCCGACATCCCGATCTCGTTCTGGTAGTACCCGGGCCCGCACACCAGCGGCAGGTACGACCCCGAGGGGCAGTGGTACCCGTACGGGCACAGCTGCACCGGGGCGCCTGTCCCCAGGAAGCAGTAGTGCCCGGCCGGGCACGGCCCCGCCGGACCGGACAGCCCCTCCAGGTCGCAGTAGTACCCGGGGGTGCAGAGCGTGCAGCTGCTCTCGTTGGCGAGCCCGATCTGCGCCCCAAACGAGCCCTCCGGGCACTTGATGGGCGCCGGGGTGCCCGTGGGGCAGTAGTGCCCGATGGGGCAGACGAACCCGGTGACGTTGTCGGTCGGGACTGGGTCGACGGCGCCCCGGAGGCAGTAGTACGCCTCCTGGCACGGCCCGGTCGGCGCGTCCAGCCCGGCGGTCGCGCAGTACCGGCCCGGCAGGCAGGGCTGGCACCCCTCCTCCGACACCAAGTTGGTCTCGTTGGAGAACGTGCCGGCGGGGCAGGGGTAGCGCGTCGCGAGCGCGGTGCCGTTGGGGCAGTAGTGCCCGGCGGGGCAGTCCCGCGGGACCGTGAAGCCCCCGGGGTCGCAGGGGTCGGCGGCGTCGCAGTAGAAGCCCTCCTCGCACTCCTTGCAGGCGGCCTGGCCGGGCTGGTCCGTGAAGAAGCCCGACGGGCAGTTCGGCGGGTCGGTGCCGGTGCCCCCGGGGCAGTGGAACCCGAACGGGCACTGCAGCGTGGCGGAGCTGGTGCCCGCGGGGCAGTAGAAGCCGGGCGTGCACGGCGCGTTCGGGGCAGTGAGGCCGTGCGCCGTGCACATGAGGCTGGGGGTGCAGGGCTCGCACTGCGAGGCGTTGGCGTTGGCCACCGTGGCGCTGAACGTGCCGGCCGGGCACGGCTGCGGCACGGCGGTGCCGCTGGGGCAGTACGAGCCCGCCGGGCAGAGGTTGCCGGTCACGTTGTCGGTGGGCGTCGCGGTCTCGGCGCCGGCGGTGCAGTAGAACGATGCGCTGCAGGCGTCCGTGGGCGCCGCGAGGCCGGCGGTCTCGCAGTAGTGGCCGGGGGTGCACGGGGTGCAGTCGCCCGCGCTCTCGAGCTTCGTGCCGGCGTTGTAGGTCCCCGTGGGGCACGGGTACTCGGTACTGTGGGTGGTGCCGTTGAGGCAGTAGTGGCCCGGGGGGCACGCCTGGGGCTGCGTGTAGTTGGTGCCGTCGCACTTGTCCTCGAGGTCGCAGTAGTACCCGCTGGGGCAGAGCTTGCAGGTGTGCTGCTGCACGTCGTCCTGGAAGTAGCCCGAGGGGCAGACCACGGGGGCCACACTGCCCTCGGGGCAGTGGTAGCCGAACGGGCACGAGGCCGAGGGGAGCGTCCCGGGGTAGGCCGTGCCGGCGGGGCAGTAGAAGCCCTGCAGACAGGGCCCAGTCGGGGCCGTCAGCCCCAGGCCATTGCAGTACTGCCCCGGGAGGCACGCCGTGCACTCGGAGGCGTTGCGGGCCCCGGTGACGGTGGAGAAGGTGCCCGCCGGGCACGGCACCGGGGCGGGGCTGCCTTCCGGGCAGTAGTGCCCCGGCGTGCAGAGCGCGCCGGTGACGTTGTCGGTGGGGTCGGGGCGCTGGGCGGAGCCGCTGCAGTAGTGCCCGGCCATGCACGGCCCAGTCGGCACCGCGAGCCCAGAGGACTCGCAGTACTCGCCGGCGGGGCAGCCGTGGCACTCTGCGGGGGCCGCGAGGTTGTAGCCTGGGTTGTACGTGCCCGCGCCGCACGCGAACTGCGTGCCGTAGCGGGTGCCGTTGAGGCAGTAGTGGCCCGGCGGGCAGTCCCGCGGCTGCGACGTGGCGTTGGTGCAGTTGTCGTACGGCTCGCACTGCGCGGGGTCGAGGCAGTGGATGTCGCACTTGTCCAGGACGTCGCAGAAGTACCCGCTCGGGCAGAGCCGGCACTTGAACTGGTTCGGGGTGTCGGAGTAGAGCCCCGCGGGGCAGTTGAGCGGCTGCACGGACCCAATCGGGCAGTAGAAGCCGATGGGGCAGACGTAGGCGGCCGGGTTCGGCACCGCCTGCCCCTCCGGGCAGTACCAGCCGCCCCAGCACGTCCCGGTGGGCGCCGCCAGCCCGGGCTGCGAGCAGAAGTACCCGGCGCTGCAGGGCTGACAGTCGCCCTCGGAGCTGCCGTGGGTGTTGGGGTTGTAGGTGCCGGCCGGGCACGGGACGGGGTAGCCGGTGCCGGACGGGCAGTAGTGGCCGACGGGGCACGGGCCGCCGAACTCGCCCGTGAGGGGCTGCGGGGTCGTGGAGGAGTTGAGGCAGTAGTACGAGGCGTTGCACGGGCCCGTGGGCGCCGTGAGGCCCGGCGACCCGCAGTACTGCCCGGCGGGGCACGCCACGCACGACTCCGCAGTGGTCAGGCCCATGTCGGGCGAGTACGTGCCGACGGGGCAGGGGTTGTCGTCGCCGCGGGCGGTGCCGGTGGGGCAGTAGTGCCCCGCGGGGCAGGCGGTGGGGACGGTGTAGTTGGTGAACGGCTCCGGGCACCCAGCGACCGCGACGTGCTCGAAGCGGTTGCAGTAGAACCCCGCGAGGCACGCCGTGCAGGCCTCCGCCCCCGCCTGGTCGCTGTACGAGCCCGCGGGGCAGTGCAGCGGCGCCACAGCGCCGGCGGGGCAGAAGTAGCCGCTGGGGCACAGGTATTCGAAGGGCGTGGGGTGCGCCTGCCCGACCTCAAGACCGCCGGGGCAGTAGTATCCCGCGCTGCAGTTGCCGCTGGGGGCCATGAGGCCCGGCGCACCGCAGTACTGACCTCCGGGGCAGGGCTTGCAGTCGGAGGAGTTCGTGGAGCCCTCGGCGTCGTTGTACGTGCCGTTGGGGCACGCGAACGGGGCGCCGGTGCCGGTGGGGCAGTAGTGGCCGCCGGGGCACTTGTCGCCGGTGACGCCGTCGGTGGGGGCCATGGAGGTGGCGCCGCCGGCGCAGTAGTAGCCCTGGATGCACTCGCCGCCAGGGGCAGTGCCGCCGGCGTTGGGGCAGTACCGGCCGGGGGGGCAGTCAATGCACTGGCCGACCTGAACAGCACGCGGGGCGCGGTGAGGGGCGTCAGAGGATCAAACCAGGAGAAGGGTGAACACTGACGCTGTTGTTGCAAAAAAAAAATTGTACCGAACACTGGTACCCCGAGAACAGACTTGCCACGAGCGTCTGCCATTTCAGAAATGATCGGATGGAGCAGGGTCCTACTGAGCCACACACTGGACTCAGCGTGTTCCTACTAAGTGCTGGTGGTGCAGGGGGTGGGTATTACTGAGTGGCCTTTGATACGGGGCGCAGGTTCTGCTGGCGCCCGTTGCTGACCCCCCAGCGGCCCGTTCCCCTTTGCGGCCTGGATTAACTCTTCAAGCGCCACACGACGATTCTCTTTGAGGTTCCAATGGGCCCTACCCCAAAGCCGAGGTGGCTCGGCAATGCAATCGTGGGGTGCACTGTGCACGAGGATGCCCCGCCAATGACCCGGACGGGGGGGCGCCGTAAAACGGTGAAAAACGCACCGGTTCGCACGCCCCGCGCCTGTTCCTTTCTGGGCAACACGTAAATTTTCACGGCGCTGGCACCGCGAAAAAAGACCGAAAAATCGAAATGAAGGTGAACAACTACCGTTACTACCGCCAAATTTCGGACAAAAAGGGCTGTTTGAGGCGACGAACGCGCTGCTTCAGGCCCACTACCCTCCACTGCCAAAGATCTATCGCCCGTTCGTCGGTGGGACAAGCGCACAGGGGGTGGGCACGGTGCGCACAGCGCCACCGGGACGCCTGTGCACAGTGCCCCCAAGGCTATGGATTCCAGGAAGGCTCGGTCCCATCGGGGCGCCGTCCTGGCGCTCGAATCCAAGCCATCGAACAAGGGGACATTTGCCACACACGCGGGCCTCGCCAGATAACCTTCCGGAGCCCCCGGAGATGGACGCCGTTCGGAGGTGTCACGAGCACGCGGTTTGCCAGGCCCCAGGCCCCGGGCCCAAGGCTGTGGCAACTCCGTCCATACCCCTCCAACCGCCGTGCGCTACCCCATGTGTGACATTCCGTCCGGTTGTTGTTCCTTTACGGGGCCCTGGACAGTCACCCGTTCTTCCCTTCGCATATTGCGTCGGGTCGCTGCGTTTTGTCGGCCGCTGCGGCCGGTGCTCCTGCTGGTGTCGTTTCCGCGTTGGTGGGGGTTGGCGGTTGGTGGCGGTTGGTGGTTGGCGGTTGGTGGCGGTTGGCAGCGGTTGGCGGTTGGCGGTCGGCGGTTGGCGGCTGGAGGCCCCGGGGGGCAGTCCTTAAGGGCGGTCCAGAGTCAAAAAAAATTTGCAAGCTTCTTAAGGACCCCCCCTGCCTCGCGAAGAGAGGGCGCACACCTCAACCAGGTTCGGATCGGAGCTGTACGTCCCGGCGGGGCAGGGCCACTCGTTCGGGAACTGGGTCCCGAAGGGGCAGTAGTGGCCCGGCGGGCAGTCCAGCGGGACGGTCACGTTGCCGCCCCCCGGCTGCAGGCAGTAGTAGCCCTCGGGGCAGACCTTGCAGTCGTCCTGCAGCTGCAGGTCCTGGTACGTGCCGTTCACGCAGAGCAGGGGCAAGGGCGAGCCGACGGGGCAGTGGTAGCCCGCGGGGCACCCGTAGGCCGGGGGCTCCGGGACGGCCTGCCCCGCCGGGCAGTAGTAGCCGGCGCTGCAGAGGCCAGTGGTGTTGGCCTGGCCCACCGAATGGCAGTAGGAGCCCGCGGTGCAGAGCTGGCAGGAGGCGGGGTCGTGCGACCCCACCGACGGGTTGAAGTGGCCGGCGGCGCACAGGGTGGGGCTGGTGCTGTTCTCCGGGCAGTACGCGCCCGCGGGGCAGATGTCGCCGGTGACCCCGTCGGTCGGGTCCTTTTGCGAGGCCCCACGAATACAGTAGTAGCCTGTGCGGGAACGGGGGGGGGCGGTGAAGCCATGACGCTAGACCAAGATGCAACATTTTCGGTTGAAATCTTCGCGATTCAGCGTGCCTGACACATGCCTGACAATGTCATCGTTCCGATGAAGCAGAACCGAGTGCGGTGGTGTGCCAAGCACAAAGGGGCCAAAAAATGCATCTTGCACTTCGGTGGGAGTTTTGCAATGAAGGAAAAACTTGCTCATCTGTGGTCTTTCTCCGAAAACACACCAAACATGCTGCTGCAATGCCATGCTCCGTCTTCATTAAGAGGTCAATTTTTGTGGGCGGGTCACTACTGCTGTGGCACCCGCACGCAGCGCGCGCACACTGCAGACTAAGACCCCCCAGGGCCTTGGCGTGACACGACGAGGGCACGCACTTACCTGGGGCGCAAGGGTACGCGATCTCACTGCTCGTCCCCGCGTTGGGGCAGTACCGGCCCGGGGGGCACAGCTCACACTGCGAGACGTTGTGCAGGTTCATGTTGGGGCCGTACGAGCCGACGGGGCACGGCCACTCGAACGCGAAGCTGGTGCCCTCGGGGCAGTAGTGGCCGGGCGGGCAGTCCTGCGGGACGGTGTAGTTGCCGCTCGGCAGCGGGTCCCCGCACTGCGCGCCGCACGTGTCCTCCAGCGTGCAGTAGTACCCGGCGGGGCACAGGGCGGGGGCGTCCTGCCCGGCCTGGCCCGTGTAGTACCCGGCCGAGGGCCGGACGTACCACGCGGTCCCTTGCGGACAGTAAAACCCGATGGGGCACTGGTACGCCGCCGGGTTGGCCACGGTCTGACTGCCGGGGCAGTAGTACCCGGGGTCGCACTCGCCCGCGGGGAAGCACTGCGCCGCCCCGGGGCAGTACATGCCCTTCGTACACGCCTCGCACTCGCTGTCCGCCGACGCCTGCGTGTAGTTGAGGTACGTCCCGGCTCCGCACGGCTGCGGGGCGCCGCTGCCCTGTAGTGAGGGGACGAGCGAGAGAGAACGGGGCGATCAAAAGCCGATCACGTTGCATTGAAGCTAGACGCTGATCCTCCATCCAGGGCCCAACGCTTACGCTTCATTCTCTTCAACACCTAATCCAGACTCATGACACCATCCAGCGTCGTCACCGCCCACTGTCCACTTGCCAACTGCCGTCAGTTACAGCCACCCGTCAACGGAACCACAAGCAAACACCCTGACCCTTGCAGAAACCCCTGGTTGTAGTACTGGCACATACCTCCGGGCAGTAGTGGCCGCAGGGGCATGGGCCACCGGTCGCGCCGGCGCTGGGGTTCGCGACGACCGCGGACCCCGTGCAGTAGTAGCTCGCATCGCAGAGCCCCGTGGGCTCGCTGAGCCCGGGGGTGGCGCAGTACGAGCCCGCGGGGCACGCGATGCAGTCCTCGGGCCCGCTCCGGCCCGTGAGGTTGTTGAAGGTGGAGGCCGGGCACGGGTACTGGTGCGGGTGCGCGGTCATGGGCGGGCAGTAGTAGCCCACGGGGCAGTCCTGCGGCGTCGTGTACGTCTCGTTCTCCAGGGGGCACAGGTTGCCGAGCCAGCAGTAGGAGCCCGCCGGGCACGGCTTGCACTGCCCCTGCCCCTCCTCGTCCTGGTACGTCCCGTTCGCGCAGATCTCGTACCACGCCGCCCCCGCCGGGCAGGAGTGGCCGCGCGGGCACCGGAACTCCGGCGGCGTGGCCGTCAGCTGCCCGACTGGGGACGCCGGGCAGTAGTACCCGGCGGAGCAGTTGCCCGCCGGCAGCGCCCCGCCGGAGGACGGGCAGTACTCGCCGGGCTCGCAGTTGAGGCAGGCGGAGGCGTCCGCGGAGCCCCACTCCGGGTTGTAGTAGCGGGGCGGGCAGGGGACGGGCGCGGTGGTGTTCTCCACGCAGTAGTGCCCTGGGGGGCACATGCCCCCGGTGGCGCCGTTCGGGGGCTGCGCGGTGGTGGCCCCGGAGATGCAGTACCAGCCGGCCATGCACGGGCCCGAGGGCTGCGAGAGCTTGCGCGCCCCGCAGTACATGCCGCCGGTGCAGACCACGGGCTCGGAGGAGGCGGGGGGGCAGAACTCGCCCATGGCGCAGTCACCACCTGCGATGAGAGGGGGATGTGAAGAGGGCACGTGAATGCATGCGCCTCACAACCCTTCATGGCATTAGGGCGGTTCTGCGCAGATCAGCAACAGAATGCGATTACCCCGTCCCGTCTTTGTCTATGTCTCTGTGTCTGCGTGTGTCTCTGTGTGTATCACTGTCTTTCTCTGTCTCTGCCTCCCTCTCTGTCCACATCTCTGTTTCCGTCTCCATCTCCATCCCTGTCTCTGTCTCTGTCTGTGTCTCTGTCTCCCTCTCTGTCTCTGTCCATATCTCTGTTTCTGTCTCTATCTCCATCTCCGTCTTCGTCTTCGTCTCCGTCTCTCCCCCATGTCAACGAAGCGGACCAAATCAAAATGGTCCGAACACCCGGCCGCCTTCGAGCCTACGTTCCGGTGCCGATCCAAAGCCTTCACCCCCGGGTTGTCCTCCGCCCGTGCTCAACTTCCGCGCCATCTCAACGGCATGGTGCCCCCTCTGTCTGTCTGCCTGCCACCTGCCTACCCGCCCCCCTCTATGCCTTGCCTGGCACGAGGGAGGCACAGTGGGTCTGTCTGCTTCTTACCTCCAAAACCCGCTGCAACAACCCGTTATCAGCGGGTTTCCGGGACTCTCATCCGGCCCCAGCCTCCGCTCCCCGTCTCCCATGCGGTGATGGCATCCCGTTCCCCGTGCTGGCGCTGCCATCATCCTCCCCTCAACCGCGCCTCGGGAAGGGAGGAGGGTTGGGCGGTGCCGCACACAAGCGGCAGGTCTGCAAGCCACACACACACACACACACCCATTCCGGAGCCCAGCAGCGGCTGCGGGCTGCTGGAGCCCCCCGAGCAGTACCACCCGCCGTCGCAGATGCCCGTGGGGGCGGTGGAGTTGGCGTACTGGCAGTAGTAGCCCGGGGGGCACGGCAGGCAGTCCGAGACGTTGGTGTTGCCCGGGTACGGGGCGTAGGTCCCGGCGTCGCACGCGGTCGGGTACGCCGACCCCTCCTCGCAGTACCCCCCCGCCGGGCAGACGAGGGCCTTCGGGGACACGTCGCCGCCGGTGCAGTAGAAGCCCGCGTGGCACTTGAGGAGCTGGTCCGCCGGCAGCCCCACGCGCTCCGTGGGGCAGTAGCGGCCGGGCTCGCACGGGATGCAGGCGTCGGGGGAGGTGCTGTACTGCGCGGGGTTGTAGGTCCCGGGCAGGCAGGGCTCGGGCACGGTCGTGCCGTTGGTGCACCACGAGCCGACCCAGCAGGGCCCCGCGTCGCCACCTGAGCGGGCAGAAGGGGCGTTGCGGGTGTCGGGGTTCGACGATGTGTGGCATGCGAGGGAGGCAGGAGACGACGGTGAGCAGCCGAGCCCGATGTCGGTGTCAGCGTGCGTCACTGTGCCCTGGACGGTCAGGCACGGGGGGAGGAAGAAGGAGGAAAGTGAGAGGAAGTGAGAGGGAGGGGCAGGAGTGAAGGGAAGCGGGGGGTGCCATAAAGGCTCAACGAGGATGCCGGTCGGTACTTTTGGGGTATACGTACGTGTTCGCCTTTTGAGGAGGGAATGCTCCAACGCGTGGATCAGTGGGGGGGTTGTCCACACATTGGGTTGGGGGTGAAAGGGGCGGGTTTAAAGGTTGCGAGAGGTGGGAACTGGGGATTGGGGTCGGAGGGACATGAAAGGAAGTTAACCTCTCAACCTGACAAGTCAAAAAGCTGCAGAGCAACAAAGTCAGAGCACAAACCTCTTCAATGACAAGTCATAGCCCCCCTGTGTGACATTCCGTCTGGTTGTTGTTCCTTTACGGGGCCCTGGACGGTCACCCGTTCTTCCCTTCGCAGGTTGCGTCGGGTCGCTACTTTCTGTCGGCCGCTGCGGCCGGTGCTCTTGCTGGTGTCGTTTCCGCGTTCGCGGAGCCCAGTAGTTGGCGTGTTGGGACTGTGCTGAATGTGGCGTGGTGTGCCGTTTGCGTGTCAGCGGCGCCCAATAGTTGGCCCCCCCCCAAAAAAAATAAGACACTCAGACAGACCTCCCCCCCCTGTCTAAGGCACGGCTACATCAGAAATCGCCCACAACACACACGCCCCTTCGTCTTTGATCCGTTGCATCTTGTGTCTCATCGAGGCTCTCGGCGACAACCAGCACCAGTGCCACTTGAGTTCCATCGCCGGTGGCCATCAGCCAAGCGGCGGCGGACGCCAGCAAGCGGGGCTGGCCCTGGCACACAACACAACACAACAGAACACAACACAACAGAACACAACAGAACACAACACAACACAACACAACACAACATGGGCAGGGTCCGAGCCCTCCGCTTCCGGCAGTACCGCCTCAAGACGCGCCCGGCGGAGCGAGCTCCCCCCTCGCGGGCTCCCCAGCAGCCCTTCCCAGCGCGCAGCATGCTCCCCACGGTGGGGCGTTTTACAGTGATGGCCCAGAGCATATTGGGCACCTCAGTGACGGCGGGGCACGCCCTCAAGCGGAGCCTCGTGGCCTTGGGAGAAGCCCAGCGCCAGCAGAGCCTCCGGGGGGTGAAACGCAGGGCCCTCCGACGCAAGCAGGAAACCCTCAACTTGAAACGCACCCCAGAGCAGTGGAGGGAGGTGCAGCGTCGTAGCAGGGGCCCCCCGCGCGATGTCTCGGAAATCCCCCTGGACAGCAAGGCGCTCCTCAACCCCAGGGAGACGTTGTCTGCCCTGTACTTGAGCCGCCTACGGCTCCAGGGCCATAGCTACCGGATCCGAGATGACCCCGACCGATGGGCCCACTTCCAGAGGTACCTGGGGCTGCTGCCGCAGCATGCCCCGCCAGCCCGCGGCGACTATGTCCAGCCCCGCCACCTCTGGGAGGTGCAGTCGGGGAAGGCCCGCGGCCCTGACCTCCGCCTACCCGAAGCGGACATCTGCATCGATATCTCCTGGTACCGACACCTGACGGAGGCGGACCAGAAGACCCTGTGCACCGTGGTGCGCAGCCCCCCGGTCAGCCGCACGGTGGGCAGGCGGGGGCGGGTTACCCTGCTCCTGAAAAACCCGGACCAGCCGGTCCAGGAGGCGAACCTCCGGGGGATAACCATCTCCTCCCACGTCTCCAAACTCGAGCCCACGGCCTTCTATGCTGTGGCAACGGCCGTCTACGAGCGGGCCCTGGGGGGCCCCTGCCTAGTGGGGGGCATGCGGGGGATATCCCTCCAGGAGGTCGTCCGCACGGTGCACATGAAGCTGGACCTGGCCAGGCTTCAAAACCGGATAGTGGACGTCCTGATCACGGATCTCGCAAAGTTCTTCGACGTGATCGCGCAGGACATTCACCCTATAGTGGGAGCCCGGGTGGGCCTGGGAGAGGCCGACCACCTCGCCACCCATACCGAGGGTTTCTCCTACACCCTGCCCTTGGGCCCCTGGCAGTCCCACACCCTGACGCAACTCCTGGGTACGCCCCAGGGTACCGTCCAGGGGGTCCATGCGGGGGCGACGGCGGCGCTCCCCTTTTTGCGATACATGGACATCGCATACCGGTCCTCGGCGGTAGAGCCCTTCCGCTTCCCGGGACTCATGTGGGTGGACGACACGATCGTCCTCTTGGAGCGGGGCGATTCCCACCCCATACAGGGGGTCCTATTGGATCAGCGGGTATACTACCAGGGAATCCTGCGGGTGGACGTCCCTGACCGCAAGATCCAGCACGGCTCCACTTCAGACCCACGGCCCCTACGGTCGCCTACGCCAGCAGCCGTGGCCCGCCACCTAGGCCGCGCGTGGGTGACGAGTACCCCGGACCAACGCCGGGAGGCACTGGCAGGGGCCCCGGAGATACAGCCCTCCAGGGTCCTCCGATATATGGGAACCGACATTTACCTCCAGGGGGCGCCTACGGCCCCCCGCAACCTGCCGGAGGTCAGGGCGGAGCTCTGGACGCAGCTCCGCCCTCAGCGGCTCTCCCCGGACGCGGCCATGATGGTGCTCATGGCCAAGCTCCCGAGCAAGCTGCTCCCCCTGGCCAGCGTATACCGCCCCACAGCCAAGGTACACGCGGCAAACAATGCTCTCATGGTATACAAGCATACAAGCACGTGACGGGCATCTCCCGCCACGCTCATACCGACGCGCTCTGGGGACCCTGGGAGCATGGGTGCCAGGGTCTCACTCGGTCAGAGCACTCGTGGCAGGCGGCGGTGGTTCGAGAATGGGTTCGGCAGGGGGCCTGGGCCAAGCAGGAGTTCCGGGACTCCCAGGCCTACTACCTGCAAACGCACCAGGCGCTCAGAGGGGGCTGCCCGGCGGTGCTTACCCCGGGGCAGTACACGCATCACCCCAAGTGCCCCCACCTCATAGCCACGCTGCAGCGGGTCGTGGATGAGGTGGCCATGCCCATGTGGATGCCGGGCCAGTGCTCAGGAACCACCCCCATCCTGGTCCGAGGTCCCGGTGGGCCGCGATCGGCGGCGGCGGCGGCCCCTGCCCCCCGGGTGGAGGTGTACGCAACTCTGTATGGCGCCGTCGCACAGGTGGTCGTCCCCCCGACGGTGTACGAAACGGTACAGGCCCTGGGCTACCATCACCTCGGCGACCTCTACACAGAGAATCACCAGGTGCTGCCGGAGCGAGCCCTGAAGAGACGAGCGCCAGCCCGCAAGGGAATCCCGGGGCTACGGGCGTGGCTGGCCCGCCACGCTGCGGTACTGGTCCCGCTCCTGAGGGAACCCACGCCGCGATGGCAGGCGGCGCCCAAGGACTGGATCCCGAGGGCCGTGCCCGCCTATCAGGCGGAAGTCATCGTGGGGGGCCGGGCGGCCAAAACCACCCGAATGGAGACGATATACCATAGGGGACACCCCCTCCGGATGACCGCGGCCCTGCAGGACGCCATGGAGACCGCGGGCTGGGCGTCAGAACCCCGGGTGTGCCAGCAGCCCCCGGGCACCCTGCCCAGCGACACCAGGCTCCACCGCCTCCTGGTGGCCCTCCTGGATATCCAAGTGCAGGTGGATGCGCCACTGCACGCCCAGCTGTGGGGCGACCACCGGCAGGAGTCCCTGGCCCAGCTCCAGCGCACTGGGGTCAGGGCGCCCACCGTCGTGTGGACGACAGCCCCCCCGACTGCCGCCTACTGGAGCTGGGCCAGCACATCGCAGGCCCCTCTCGTGACGATCACCTCGACGCTGCCGCCGCTTCCGTGGATCGCCATAGCCCCGGCGGCGGTGGCGCGTTTCAAATATCCAGCGGAGTGCGTGGCGCACAAGTGCCCGGGGCACCCGCACAAGGGACCCCTCTATTACTCCCTCGATACGGTGGGGACAGTGCCAGCGGAGCTACACCAGGCCCTGCGCACCCACCTCAGGGAGCACCATGGGGACATGGCCCTCCTGGCGCCCCACGGCCGGGCAACCGACCCCCCGCGAGTGATGGCCCCTGAGACTCGCCCAGGCGTCTGGTTCCATGACCTGCCTGCGCTGGCGACCCTCCGAGGCAGTGTCGTGGCGGTGGATGCAGGAGCCACGCAGGCGGGTGTGGCCATGGCCGGGGTCGTCCAGAGCGGGCTTGGGGAGTATCAGGCCCAGGTGGCCTCAGGAGTGGGCACCTCCCAGGAGGGGGAAGCGATGGCCCTCCTCTCGTATGCCCGCCGGCTGGCGACACAGCAGGGGGTTTACTGGCTGGTGCCGGACTCGGAGGCAGCAGTGGGGGCCCTCCGCACGTACCAGGAAGGAGGGCACTGCGGAGATGGCATCCACCACCTCTACGCCACTGTCCTGGGGGGGCAGCGCCTCTCCCCGAGGTCTGCCATCAATGTGGTGACCACACCGTCGCACTGGATCACGGACCTCAACGTCCGTGTGGACGCAGCGACGCGGGAGCCGCCGGAGGTAGACCTCACGTGGCTCCTCAGGCGCCCCTACTCATTTATCCCCCCAGTGCCCTTCCGCGACCAGTGCCAGCTCTCCCCGACGGCGCTGAGTGACTGGTTGCAGAGCCGGGCCTCCATACCGGCGCAGGCCATCTACGAGGCCCGCTGGGGGGTAAATTTCATGCCAGGGGGGGGCCTCCCCCTGGACTGGTTCGACCACGACCAACAGCGCCACATCACGGCGCATCGCATGGACAACGTCCCGACCATGACCGTCCTGGCCCACCGTTCCTCCCACCGGAGCACGGTGCTGGATACAACGTGTCTCCTGTGCGGGACACAGCCCGAGACGGCGCCCCACCTGTGGGCCTGCTCGGCTCAATCGCACGAGTGGGGGCCAGCCCGCCGGCGCCTCGCAGCGTGGCTTGACCAGAAGGTGGGGCCACGGGCGGCTCCAGTGCGTCACCAGCTGTGGGAACCGACTGTGCTGGAGCAGTGGGCGGCAGCCCTGCGGACCCCCTCCATGCAGCTGGCCCACCTGGAGTGTACAGGGCCCCACTCGCTGGGCACGGAGTTCCTCCGCCACGTCGTGGAGGAGTCCATACGGATCTGGTACGCCCACGCCAAGGCGCGTGCCACACTGCTGAAGGCCCGCCTGGGCCCGGGCAGCACGATGGCGTGGGCGTTGCAGGAGCTGCGCTTGCACCAGCAAGCAGAAAGGGAAGGGGTGCAGCGGGAGCTCCTGGAATAAGCGCGGTCGCCAGAGGCGAACTCACCAGGTCTCCCCGACTCCCCCTTCCCCTGCCGAGGCCTACACACTTACGCACGGCGCGCACACAACACACACAGCCCAGCCCGTTTACCTGTACCCGTGGGTAGACATCCCGGCCTTTTGCCCTTTGGTAACAGCGCCTTCGGCACAACACAACACAACACAACACAACACAACACAACACAACACAACACAACACAACACAACACAACACAACACAACACAACGCAACGCAACGCAACGCAACCGCAACGCAACGCAACGCAACGCAACACAGCACACCACAAACCCAGCACACACCTAACACCCCAAGCGTCCCGTACCCGTCCACCGCACCGGCCTGGCAGTAGTAGCCCCCCAGGCAGATCTCCTCCGACGTGAAGTTCATGCCGTCGAAGGGGCAGTACCGCCCCCCGTCGCAGAGCTGGCACTGGGAGATGTTGCGGAGGCCGAAGAGGGTGTTGAACGAGCCGGCGGGGCACAGGGGGCCCATATCCTCCCCAGAGCCCGCGGGGCAGTAGTGCCCGGGGGGGCAGGAGTTGGGGACGATGGTGGCGTACGTGCAGTAGTGCCCGGCGGGGCAGGTCACGCAGGCCTCCTGCCGGTAGATGGGGTTGTACGTGCCGGGCCCGCAGTCGAAGGGCGCCGCGGTGCCGTTGGGGCAGAAGGTGCCGGGGCCGCACGGGCCTCCGGTGACCTTGTGGATGCCGGACTTGTAGAGGTCGCGGTCGACGAGGCAGAGGGGATCCTGCGGTGCACGAAAAGGGGGTTGACGGCCGGGAGGAGGGAGGGCGGCAACCGGATGCGCAGGAGCCACCAGACGGCCCGAACATGTCCGGGCCGAAGTGAAAGTTGAAAATCTGCTTCGCATTTCGCCGGGTGAAAGCACCGGCGACCCCATCCGCCCTTGTGGATTACCTCCCCCTGATCGGACATCACGTTTGGACACCGCACGCTGCATTCAGGCGGCATCGCACACCTTGCACGCCGACGTACAGTAGTAGCCCGCCGCGCAGATGTACGCGTCCGCGTCCCCATCCATCCCGGCCTCCGGGTCCTCGATGCCGACCACCGGGCAGTAGTACCCGCCCTTGCACGCCTGGCAGTCGGAGACGTCCGTGTTCCCTTCGGTCGGAGACCAGGTGCCCGCGGGGCAGGGGATGGGGGTGTGCGTGCCGTTGGGGCAGTAGTGGCCCTTCGTGCACAGGCCCCCGGTCCCGATGCCGGTCGTGCAGCGCGGGTGGTCGCAGCCGGAGAAGCAGTAGTAGCCCCCCAGGCAGGGCCCGTCCGGCTCCGTGTTGTTGGAGCCGGCGCAGTACATGCCGGGCGAGCACGGCTCGCACTGCGTCTCGTTGTCCAGGTTCAGCTTCTCGTTGAACGAGCCCGGGGGGCAGGGCACCGGGAACTGGGAGCCGGCCGGGCAGTACGCGCCCGGGGGGCAGAGGATCCCGGCGGTCATCCCCCGGTCCGGGCAGTAGAAGCCGGGCCGGCACGGGTCGCAGGCCTCCTGCACGGCGGACTGCTGGAAGGTGCCGGGGTAGCACGGGGTCTGCTCGTACGAGCACGGGGCGGCGAAGTGGCCGGGCTCGACCGGGAACTGGATGGCGGTGGTGGCCCCGCCGGTGCAGTAGTACCCACCGAGGCAGCAGTCGGTGGGGTAGGGCAGGTTGGTGCCCGAGCAGTAGTACCCAGGGTCGCAATCTGAGCAGTCCTGAAACGGGGATGAGGGACAGGGGGCGGGGGTGGCACAGGTACCGCTCAGTAAGCGCGACCCTGAACAGCCAAATAATAACGTGCAGTACCATGTAGAGTGTCGGATGGGAGATGCGGGTGGCCGACCCCACGACTTCCCTCCGAAAGATGCAGTCAACCTACAAAATCAGTCCTATTACACATGTTGACAGTTGTTACTTTACAGTGTAGACCCGACTCGATATAGACCCCTAAGGTTTCGGTTTTCGCCTCCTCAACAAGACGATAAATGGACTTCTCGATTGCTCTGCGTTCATCATGACGCGGACCCAAACCCTGTCTTGAAACCTTGAAACCCTTTCCAGTGTGGGATGTCGTTCAGCCACATTCTTGACATCCTTGACACATCCCGACTCGAATGGACACCCCTTGACACTCGCGGTGACCGGCACGGGCACCCAATCGCAGCCTCAGGAAGTAAAGGACTGTGTGACGTTGCCCACCCGGGGCAGCTTTGGTCGGTTGGGTGTGTGCGTTTGTGTGTTTGTGCGTGTGTGTGTCATCAAGGCTGAGCGCGCATGCGGACCAATGCAGGTATCCAAAAGACTGAGGATGTACAACCCGGCCACTGCAGTGCAACGCACCACTGGACTATGCGAGGGTGTGGGTCGGCGGGCTTTGGGCTTCGGGCGGGGGGGGGGGGGTGCAGCCCTCTGGCTCGACCCCCCCCCAAAAAAAGCTCAATTCACGGGCCCCCCAAAATCCTACCGAGACTGAGCTCAGGGCCCCGGAGGTGACCCGGACCCAAATTCAGCAAAACAATAAGAGAAAAAGAGAAAATTGGAACCAGAGCGTCGAAGAGACCCAGAAAAAACAATTGACCATTTTCAATGTTCAAAAAAATGTTCCACGCCTTTGGTGCCAGAGTTCGTGATAACCCACACCCACTGTATCGCTTCAGGATGGTCCGTTTGCCAACAGGGAAGTGGGGTTTTCAACTTGGGGGAGGGGGGGGGGGGCGTCAATAGAGCCCCCTAAAACTGGGGATGGGGGGTTGGCGAAAAGGCTCAATTTATGGAACCGTTCATCAGTTCACGAAGATCTCTCGTTCTGCTTGGCGCTGTGGCTCTGTGTATACCAATGGGCCGGGCACTCTGGAACGTCGCGTGAAGCTTGTGTCATGTTGTGTCCGCAACGCTTTTGCTGTTTGTTGAAGAAGGACCGACCCGGCGGACTCTGCGGATGACGCCCCCCCAGTGAGTTCCGTGCCCCGAATTGACAACAGCCTCAACGTCAAGGGCCGGTGTTACGAGCCGAACAGCAGGTGCAGGGGGGGGGGATCAGCGTGGGTTGGTGAGGGTTGTTGAGGCTGCTGAGGTGTGCTCCTTAGTCCGTCTTTTCGCCTTGTAAACTCCTTTTCTGTCAAATAAAAAAAAATATTCCCTCATTCATGAGTTTTGGGGCAAGCCCCCCCCCCCCCGGGTCTAAGCCAGAACCAGGTACCAAAACAACACAAATTCATGCGGTCCAACTTGGGGTGAGACAAGGCCGAGCCTACGCGCAGCACTGAGAGCCGCGGATATTGACCCCACGGCGCACCCTCAATGTGCAACCGCACGTGCAGGACACGCGGTCCGCTGCAGTGGTGAGCAGCGCGACGGAGCTCCCGCTCTCCCTCAGAAAACCGCACACCCCCGCCACCCCAGCCCCCGCACGGCAATCAACGCAGGGCCATACCGCCTTCGTCTTGCCCCCCGTGAAGTTGTTGTACTTCCCGGGCTCGCAGGCCGTCGGGTACGACGACCCCACGGGGCAGTACCCTCCGCGCGGGCACAGGCCCCCGGTGGGGCCGTTGGGGGGCGCGGAGGTGTAGGCCTTCGTCCGGCAGTAGTAGCCCGGGTCGCAGGGGCCCGTGGGGTAGGGCAGCCCCATGCCATCGCAGTAGTATCCGGCCGTGCAGTCGCTGCACTCGTCGGGGGAGCGCAGCTCGGAGGAGTTCCCGTACGTGCCCAAAGGGCAGGGCGTGGGGGTGGCGACGCCGGTCGGGCAGTAGAACCCTGCGGATCGTGAAAAGGGCGGGTTGAGCAGGCAATCTGCGACTCAGCCCCCTTCATCTGCAACTCAACGTGGTCGCATAGTTCAGCTGTCGTGCACCTGACACCTGAACTGGAGGTTCCTGGTTCGTCTCCTGTTGGAGACTTAGAGGGAACGTTTGCCCGGCGGCCCGGCGCGCCCGGCATCCAAATCAATGATCCAGCCATTCATCCCATTACTCGACCCCTGTCATACCGAGCTTGGGTGAGTGTAATGACAATATTGACCTCTGTTGGAATCTTCGCTTGGTCTCTTGGGCACTCAAATACGTGCCCAAATCCCATTGTGCAAGGCTCGGTCACAAAATCCCACACAGACACATGTCCCCAAACGGTTGGACGTGGGACGGTGACGATTGAAACTTTGCCCGGCGCGCCCAGTGTGCGCCCAGCGTGCTAACGTTCCCTCTTAAGCAGGAACGCAGCGTCTCAGGCGCTAGGGTGTCTGTGACCTCGCCTGCCGGAAGGGATGCTGCATAAGGAGGGTGAGTTTACGCTGGAGCTCGGAGCACGCCCAAGTACCTTACCTTTACCTTCACCTGCAATTCTGTAGGGCATTTGGTGAAACCTAGTATGCGCCGTAGTAAAACCTAGTAAAATGTAGTAAAATGTAGTAAAATGTAGTAAAATGTAGTAAAATGTAGTAAAATGTAGTAAAACAAATTTTTTAAAAAAAATTTTTAAGAAGTTTTTTTTTACTAGGTAGAAAATTTTTTGAAAAAAAATTTCTAAAAAAATTGTTTTTACTAAGTGTGCCGCTGCCTGTGCTCATGCCTGGACGAGTGCAGGAGTCCCTGCCTCTACTCCTTCCCAGGCGGCCATGCAGTTGTCCGTGCGCCTGCCTGTGCATCTGTCGGTGCTCATGCCTGAAACGTGCCCAAACTGATTAGGAAGCAGCGACTCCAGGTCTGGCTGATGCCGGCAAATGGCTCCGGCTCGACTTTGGTTTGGATGCAGAGCACCCACAAATCCCCCCGCTGGTCTGACTTGCAGACTTGCAGAAGGCGTTGTACAGGGGGTGGGGTACCGTCGCCAGGGGACAGACATAAGGTGCCACACTGCGTGTGACAGCCTGATGCACAGGAACCTCTGGAGCTCTAGAGGGCCCCTCCCCCACATTTCGCCGGGAGAATTTTGCCACTTTTCTTATTGCCCCCCTGGCCCTCCGTCCCGTTCCCCTCCCGCTGTAGAAGGTGCAGAGGTTGGTGGGGTTGATGGGGGGGTCTGGCACGAGGCCATGGCGTTGGTTTGCTTGCCTTTGGCGGCGCCTCTTGGCCTCTCGCCACTGCACATTCCGACCCTCTGCGGGTCCGAACGTGTTTGGGTCGTGTCAACGCAGCCCCCGGATCGTCATTTCGTCATCTCGGGCCCCTCAGAGCCCCCGCCCCCAGCCCCGCCAAGATAATTCGGTCACTATCCGTCCCGGCTCCCGCCCCATTGCATCCCTGCTGCCTCCCTCCCTGTCCGGTGTAACGTGGGCTCTGGCCCAGGCGAGGGCCGTTGATCAGGCCTGTGCTTGACGCCCCCCGGCCCCCCACGCCCCGACCGCAACAGACCTCGGGTGCACGGCAGCGGGATGGCGGTGCCCTCGGGGCAGTAGAACCCACGAGGGCACACCGCACAGAACTCCTCCGCAGCGGCGCGGGGCAGGGACCGGTAGTAGCGCGGCGGGCACGGGACTTGGTTGGACCCGGAGGAGCCGGCCGGGCAGTAGTACCCGGGCTCGCATTCTCCGGTGACGTTGGCGGCCCCGAGCCAAGCGCAGTAGAAGCCCTCCGTGCAGACCTGGGGCACAAAGGTGCGGTGTGCGCGCGCGTCGGTGGGTGTTTGTGCGTGCGTGCGGTGTGCCGGCGTGCAAGCGTGTCAAATGGTAGGTGCGCGCGCGCGTCTGTCACGTGCGAGGAACGCGTGCGCGCCGCAACCGCATGTGCCTCAGCGCACACCCAGTCCTGCGCGCAGTCCATGGCACCCACTGCATGAACGCTTCTGATGTGAGCCATCAAGACGTTGCTCTGCGCCTTCGGAGCCAACGACATTTCATGACCACCACGACGGGGGGTGGGGTCTGCGTCCTGAGCACTTGTAGAGCCGGCCTCCCCCCCTAAAACCACATCGTCAGTGGGGGGGCGGGGACCCCCTCTGAGCTTCAAGGGGCCCCGGTATCATTACGAGGCATCCTGACTTCTCTGGACTCCCTTGACTAGACATGCCACTTACGCGGGGTCGGGCGTGATCAGAAAGAGCCAGCTCCTGCTCACTCGGACACGGGAGGGGGTGGGCAGGCTTTCAAATGGGGGGTTGATGCAGCCCCCTGGCTAGACCGCCCCCTCCCCCCGAAAGGGCTCAATTGACGCACCCCCCAAAATCCTGCCGAGACTGACTCCCGGGCACCGGAGGTAACCAGGACCCAAAAATTCGGCAAAAAAATTGAAAATGGGATTTTTGGAATCAGCGCGTCGAGGGGATTCAGAAAAGCCATCATTTGCCATGTATTTTGGTGAAAAAAAAAATTGACCATTTTCAATGCTCAAAAAAATTGTTTCGGCGCCAGAGTTCATTATGACCGATTAATGGTCCTGTCAATTGAGCCGTTTTCCCGACCCCCCCCCCCCCGCCAAGTTGAAAACGCGACCTCCCAGGCAGCTGGTCCCTACTGTGTTCCGCGTGCTGGCGCATGGTCCGGGGCTCCGGACCGCACACCAGCTGCACGTGAGCCCGTGGCACGCAAATGCCACAGACAACATTTCAGTGTTTCTGCCCGTCTTGACACGCTAAACAGAAGGGACGTGACCGTGGCACTCCGGTCCCCCTGAGTCGGGGGCGCGCACACCTGGCACTCCACGACCGAGGCCTTGCCTTCCACGGGGTTGTAGGTCCCAAGGGGGCAGGGCACGGGGGCGGGCGTGGCCCGGGGGCAGTAGTGTCCGATGGGGCATTGGTGGTACTCGGCGTCCGGGGGATGGTCCATCTCGGCCGGGCAGAAGAGCCCCGGCGGACAGAAATAGAGCTCGGTCTTGTGGTAGGCCGTGGTGCCGTTGTTGGGACAGTAGTACCTGCGGGCGTGAAACAGAGTATCACATGGCCCCTGCTAACGTCCCTCCAATGCCCCGGGTGGCCCCTCACAGTGGGAAACACACGCGCACGCGCGTTGGGAACCGCGAAAACAAGAGCGAAAACACAAGAAAGACGGTTGGAGAAAACTCAGGAGCTGCAGAGCAGCCCTCGACGTCTTTCGGTCTGTTGAAGTTGGGCAGAGTGCAACAGAGTGCTGGCGTGCACAGGGGCAGTACCCCCTCCTGCCCTCCCCAGACACACACACACACACACACACACGCGCGCGCGCGCGCGCGCGCGATTAGAGCCGCAAACAAGAACAGAGCAAGAAACGGAGCCGCAGGGCAGCCTGAGACGTCTTTCCGTCCGTTGATGGAGAACGACAAAGTGCAGTCCTGGACAGCGGGTTCAGTGCGATACAGAATTCCTCCCGTGCGCTCACCTGCACCACGTTTCAGTTCCGCACTAACCACCAGACCAAAAGAAAACCACGCGGAGGAGTTTGTGTTCATGACGGCCCAAAAAATGCAGCTTGTGTTAGGTGCAACCAACGCACTCACACACACACACGCGTAGATGACGCAAAGCGACCCAATCCCAGCGCAAGCAATTGCAGGGCAGGCACTGGTCGCAGGTGGAATCTCGTCAGGCCGCTGACAGTCAAAGAAAAGTCATGACCATCGGCGACCGGGCGCCCTTCTGAAATATACCGTTCGCAGCAGCTGCAGACAGCGACGCTGTTAATCTGCAAAGCAGAAGCATGCCGCACTGCCTCTTGCAGTGCGGCACTCGTGGAAGGTCAGAGCAAAGCTTGCAAACAAACTCGCTCACACACCCACACACACCCTCCTGACGTCCCGTATACTCCGCCGATCGGAAGCGCAGGGATGCTGATGGCGGGCTGGGGGCCCCTGCCCACACCGGCTGTCCACATTGGGGACAGCCCAAAGGGTGAACGCTCTCACTGAAGGCCCTCACCAATTGTGTGTGTCGGTGGATTCATTGGTGAGGCGACGCTGAGGGCCGGACACGGCCGTCGTTTGTGACGCGGCTTCCCAGTCTCTTTTGCGCGAGGGACGGTCCCCAGGGAAAGGACCCGAGGGCCGCCCGTCGTCATCAACCGTCGCCAACCGCCCTCAACCGTCACTCGGCACCGCCCTTCGCCGCGAAACCGCACCCCTTCAAGGATTGCCCCGGCAACCGCTCCCCACACCCACCCAACCGCCGCATCTGCCCCGGCAACCGCTCCCCACACACCCCCAACCGCCGCATCTGCCCCGGCAACCGCTCCCCACACCCACCCAACCGCTGCATCTGCCCCGGCAACCGCTCCCCACACCCACCCAACCGCCGCATCTGCCCCGGCAACCGCTCCCCACACCCACCCAACCGCCGCATCTGCCCCGGCAACCGCTCCCCACACCCCCCCAACCGCCGCATCTGCCCCGGCAACCGCTCCCCACACCCACCCAACCGCCGCATCTGCCCCGGCAACCGCTCCCCACACCCACCCAACCGCCGCATCTGCCCCGGCAACCGCTCCCCACACCCCCCCAACCGCCGCATCTGCCCCGGCAACCGCTCCCCACACCCACCCAACCGCCGCATCTGCCCCGGCAACCGCTCCCCACACCCCCCCAACCGCCGCATCTGCCCCGGCAACCGCTCCCCACACCCCCCCAACCGCCGCATCTGCCCCGGCAACCGCTCCCCACACCCACCCAACCGCCGCATCTGCCCCGGCAACCGCTCCCCACACCCCCCCAACCGCCGCATCTGCCCCGGCAACCGCTCCCCACACCCCCCCAACCGCCGGAGCTGCCCCGGCAACCGCTCCCCACACCCAACCAACCACCGGAGCTGCACTGTCAATAGCGAAAGGGGGAGACGTACCCGGACTCGCACGGGAAGCACTGCGAGGCCCCCGGGGGAGAGTACTGCCCGGGGCCACATTCTTCAGGGTTCACCTGGCCATCGCCACACTTGTAGCCCCCAGGGCACAGGATGCACGCGTCGTAGGTCTGAGTCACGTCTGCACTGCGGATGCGCTCGTTGGTGGGGCCCACGTACTTTGTGTAGTTGTAGGGGGTGTACGTGCCGGCTCTGCAGGGCTCGGGGTACTTGGTGCCTTCAGGGCAGTAGTGCCCTTCTGGACACGCCTGCGAGAAAAAGCGCACGCGCTGGGACTTGAGACCTCATGCGAGACCGTCGTTTTGGAATTGCCGTGCTCGCTGGCACCTGACAACTGCCTCAACGACCTCTAATTACCGCCATCACAGGCTCTTGGCTACTACAATGCAATCCGACGATGGAAATCATGAAAACTATGACGATGATGATAATGATGCCGACGACCAGGAGGACGACGATGACTTCTTCAACAAAGGGGGGGGGGGGGTGGCGACGTGTGGTGCAGTGCGGTGGACGTTCGGGCAGAGTGTGGCGTGTGGCGTGAGGGCACCACACCACACCACACTACACCACACCACACCACACCACACCACACCACACCACACCACACCACACCACACCACACCACACCACACCACACCACACCACTGCCCCCAAGCAGTGCGGCAGTGTATTGCAGGAGTTGCACTGCCCACTGCCCCCAGGCAGTGAGGCAGTGCGTTGCAGGAGTTGCACTGCCCACTGCCCCCAGGGCAGTGAGGCGGTGCATTGCAGGAGTTCCGCTGCCCGCTGCCCCCAGGCAGTGGGGCAGTGCATTGCAGGAGTTCCACTGCCCGCTGCCCCCAGGCAGTGAGGTAGTGCATTGCGGGAGTTGCACTGTCCACTGCCCCAGGGCAGCGAGGCAGTGCATTGCAGGAATTCCACTGTCCACTGCCCCCAGGCAGTGAGGCAGTGCATTGCAGGAGTTCCGCTGTCCACTGCCCCCAGGGCAGTGAGGCAGTGCATTGCAGGAGTTGCACTGCCCACTGCCACCAGGCGTTGAGGCGGTGCATTGCAGGAGTTCCACTGCCCACTGCCCCCAGGCAGTGAGGCAGTGCATTGCAGGAGTTGCACTGCCCACTGCCCCCAGGCAGTGAGGCAGTGCGTTGCAGGACTTCCACTTCCCACTGCCCCCAGGGCACTGAGGCAGTGCATTGCAGGAGTCGCACTGCCCACTGCCCCCAGGCAGTGAGGCCGTGCATTGTAGAAGTTGCACCGCCCACTGCCCCCAGGCAGTGAGGCAGTGCGTGGCAGGAGTTTGGAGTTGCACTGCCCACTGCCCCCAGGCAGTGAGGCATTGCATTGCAGGAGTTGCACTGCCCACTGCCCCCAGGCAGTGCGGCAGTGTATTGCAGGAGTTGCACTGCCCACTGACCCAGGGCAGTAAGGCAGTGCATTGCAGAGGTTGCACTGTCCGCTGCCCCCAGGTAGTGAGGCAGTGCATTGCAAGAGTTCCACTGCCCACTGCCCCAGGGCAGTGAGGTAGTGCATTGCAGGAGTTCCACTGGCCACTGCTCTGGGACAGTGAGGCAGTGCATTGCAGGAGTTGCACTGTCCACTGCCCCCAAGCAGTGGGGCAGTGCATTGCAGGAGTTCCACTGCCCACTAAAGAGGATGACCCCCCACTGGCCTTGCAGGAGACTCCGAACACCCCCTGGGCAGGACTCCCCGTCCCCCCCGGGCCGGTGCGCCCGGTTCTCTAAAGAAGATGGCCCCCCATTGGCCTGGCAGGAGACTCCGAACACCCCCTGGGCAGGACTCCCCGTCCCCCCCGGGCCGGTGCGCCCGGTTCTCTAAAGAAGATGGCCCCCCATTGGCCTGGCAGGAGACTCCGAACACCCCCTGGGCAGGACTCCCCGTCCCCCCCGGGCCGGTGCGCCCGGTTCTCTGAAGAAGATGGCCCCCCACTGGCCTTGCAGGAGACTCCGAACACCCCCTGGGCAGGACTCCCCGTCCCCCCCAGGCCGGTGCGCCCGGTTCTCTGAAGAAGATGGCCCCCCATTGGCCCTGGCAGGAGGATCCGAACACCCCCTGGGCAGGACTCCCCGTCCCCCCCGGGCCGGTGCGCCCGGTTCTCTGAAGAAGATGGCCCCCCATTGGCCTGGCAGGAGACTCCGAACACCCCCTGGGCAGGACTCCCCGTCCCCCCCGGGCCGGTGCGCCCGGTTCTCTGAAGAAGGTGGCCCCCCATTGGCCTGGCAGGAGACTCCGAACACCCCCTGGGCTGGGTTCCCCGTCCCCCCCAGGCCGGTGCGCCCGGTTATTAGCAGATGACGCCTCCCCATGGGCCCTGCAGGAGGCTCCGACCACCCCCTGGCCTGGACTCCCCGTCCCCCCCAGGCCGGTGCGCCCGGTTCTCCGAAGATGATGGCCCCCCATAGGCCCTGAAGGATGCCCCGACCGCCCCCTGGGTTGGACTCCCCATCCCCCCAGGCCGGTGCGCCCAGTAGTACATCCCCACAGGCCCGGCACTACACTCCGACCACCCATTGCAGGAGTTGCACTGCCCACTGCCCCCAGGCAGTGAGGCAGTGCATTGCAGGAGTTGCACTGCCCACTGCTCCCAGGCAGTGAGGCAGTGCGTTGCAGGAGTTCCGCTGCCCACTGCCCCAGGGCAGTGAGGCAGTGCATTGCAGGAGTTGCGCTGCCCACTGCCCCCAGGCAGTGCGGCAGTGTATTGCAGAAGTTGCACTGCCCAATACCCCCAGGCAGTGGGGCAGTGCATTGCAGGAGTTCCACTGCCCACTGCCCCCAGGCAGTGAGGCAGTGCATTGCAGGACTTCCGCTGCCCACTGCCCCCAGACAGTGAGGCAGTGCGTTGCAAGAGTTGCACTGTCCACTGCCCCCAGGCAGTGGGGCAGAGTAATGCAGGAGCTGCACTGCTCACTGCCCCCAGGCAGTGCGGCAGTGTATTGCCAGAGGTCCACTGCCCACTGCCCCCAAGCCAGTGCGGCGGTGCGTTGCAGGAGTTGCGCTGCCCACTGCCCCCAAGCAGTGCGGCAGTGTATTGCAGGAGTTGCACTGCCCACTGCCCCCAGGCAGTGAGGCAGTGCATTGCAGGAGTTGCACTGCCCACTGCCCCCAGGGCAGTGAGGCGGTGCATTGCAGGAGTTCCGCTGCCCGCTCCCCCCAGGCAGTGAGGTAGTGCGTTGCGGGAGTTTCACTGCCCACTGCCCCAGGGCAGTGAGGCGGTGCATTGCAGGAGTTGCACTGTCCACTGCCCCAGGGCAGCGAGGCAGTGCATTGCAGGAATTCCACTGTCCACTGCCCCCAGGCAGTGAGGCAGTGCATTGCAGGAGTTCCGCTGTCCACTACCCCCAGGGCAGTGAGGCAGTGCATTGCAGGAGTTGCACTGCCCACTGCCACCAGGCGTTGAGGCGGTGCATTGCAGGAGTTCCACTGCCCACTGCCCCCAGGCAGTGAGGCAGTGCATTGCAGGAGTTGCACTGCCCACTGCCCCCAGGCAGTGAGGCAGTGCGTTGCAGGACTTCCACTTCCCACTGCCCCCAGGGCACTGAGGCAGTGCATTGCAGGAGTCGCACTGCCCACTGCCCCCAGGCAGTGAGGCCGTGCATTGTAGAAGTTGCACCGCCCACTGCCCCCAGGCAGTGAGGCAGTGCGTGGCAGGAGTTTGGAGTTGCACTGCCCGCTGCCCCCAGGCAGTGAGGCATTGCATTGCAGGAGTTGCACTGCCCACTGCCCCCAGGCAGTGCGGCAGTGTATTGCAGGAGTTGCACTGCCCACTGACCCAGGGCAGTAAGGCAGTGCATTGCAGAGGTTGCACTGTCCGCTGCCCCCAGGCAGTGAGGCAGTGCATTGCAAGAGTTCCACTGCCCACTGCCCCAGGGCAGTGAGGTAGTGCATTGCAGGAGTTCCACGGCCCACTGCTCTGGGACAGTGAGGCAGTGCATTGCAGGAGTTGCACTGTCCACTGCCCCCAAGCAGTGGGGCAGTGCATTGCAGGAGTTCCACTGCCCACTAAAGAGGATGACCCCCCACTGGCCTTGCAGGAGACTCCGAACACCCCCTGGGCAGGACTCCCCGTCCCCCCCGGGCCGGTGCGCCCGGTTCTCTGAAGAAGATGGCCCCCCATTGGCCTGGCAGGAGACTCCGAACACCCCCTGGGCAGGACTGCCCGTCCCCCCCGGGCCGGTGCGCCCGGTTCTCTGAAGAAGATGGCCCCCCATTGGCCTGGCAGGAGACTCCGAACACCCCCTGGGCAGGACTCCCCGTCCCCCCCAGGCCGGTGCGCCCGGTTCTCTGAAGAAGATGGCCCCCCATTGCCCTGGCAGGAGGATCCGAACACCCCCTGGGCAGGACTCCCCGTCCCCCCCGGGCCGGTGCGCCCGGTTCTCTGAAGAAGATGGCCCCCCATTGGCCTGGCAGGAGACTCCGAACACCCCCTGGGCAGGACTCCCCGTCCCCCCCGGGCCGGTGCGCCCGGTTCTCTGAAGAAGATGGCCCCCCATTGCCCTGGCAGGAGGATCCGAACACCCCCTGGGCAGGACTCCCCGTCCCCCCCGGGCCGGTGCGCCCGGTTCTCTGAAGAAGATGGCCCCCCATTGGCCCTGGCAGGAGGCTCCGACCACCCCCCGGCCTGGACTCCCCGTCCCCCCCAGGCCGGTGCGCCCGGTTATTGGAAGATGATGGCTCCCCATGGGCCTTGCAGGAGGTTCCGACCACCCCCTGGGCTGGGCTCCCCGTCCCCCCCAGGCCGGTGCGCCCGGTTATTGCAGGAGTTCCACTGCCCACTGCCCCCAGGCAGTGAGGCAGTGCATTGCAGGAGGTCCACTGCCCACTGCCCCCAGGCAGTGCGGCAGTGTATTGCAAGAGTTGCACTGCCCGCTGCCCCCAGGCAGTGGGGCAGTGCATTGCAGGAGTTCCACTGCCCACTGCCCCCAGGCAGTGAGGCAGTGCGTTGCAGGCGTTCCACTGCCCACTGCCCCCAGGCGGCGAGGCAGTGCATTGCAGGAGTTGCACTGCCCACTGCCCCCAGGCAGTGAGGCAGTGCGTTGCAGGAGTTCCACTGCCCACTGCCCCCAGGCAGTGAGGCAGTGCATTGCAGGAGTTGCGCTGCCCACTGCCCCAGGGCAGTGAGGCAGTGCGTTGCAAGAGTTGCACCGCCCACTGCCCCCATGCAGTGACGCACTGCATTGCAGAAGTTGCAATGCCCACTGCCCCCAGGCAGCGAGGCAGTGCATTGCAGGAGTTGCACTGCCCACCGCCCCCCGGGCAGTGCGGCAGTGTATTGCAGGAGTTGCACTGCCCACTGCCCCAGACAGTGAGGCAGTGCATTGCAGGAGGTCCACTGCCCACTGCCCCCAGGCAGTGAGGCAGTGCATTGCAGGAGTTCCACTGCCCGCTGCCCCCAGGCGGTGCGGCAGTGTGTTGCAGGAGTTCCACTGCCCACTGCCCCAGGGCAGTGAGGTAGTGCATTGCAGGAGTTGCACTACCCACTGCCCCCAGGCAGTGAGGCAGTGCATTGCAGGAGTTCCACTGCCTACTGCCCGAGGGCAGTGAGGCAATGCATTGCAGGAGTTGCACTGCCCACTGCCCCCAGGCAATGCGGCCGTGTATTGCAGGAGTTGCACTGCCCACTGCCCCCAGGCAGTGGGGCAGTGCATTGAAGGTAGTCCACTGCCCACTGCCCCCAGGCAGTGAGGCAGTGTGTTGCGGGAGGTCCACCGCCCACTGCCCCCAGGCAGTGGAGCAGTGCATTGAAGGAGGTCCACTGCCCACTGCGCCCAGGCAGTGCGGCAGTGTATTGCAGAAGGTCCACTGCCCACTGCCCCCAGGCAGTGAGGCGGTGTATTGAAGGAGGTCCACTGCCCACTGCCCCAAGGCAGTGGGGCAGTGTATTGCAGGAGTTGCACTGCCCACTGCCCCCGGGCAGTGAGGCAGTGCATTGCAGGAATTGCACTGCCCACTGTTCCCAGGCAGTGAGGCAGTGTATTGCAGGAGGTCCACTGCCCACTGCCCCCAGGCAGTGCGGCAGTGCATTGCAGGAGTTCCACTGCCCACTGCCCCCTGCCCACAACAACAGTGCAGCAGGGCACACACAGTGCAGTGTGGTGCA
>OZ038396.1:2547569-2645069 GCA_964036045.1 Eutreptiella sp. 'Long Island Sound 2002' | reverse complement strand
GGAGTGGCTCACCAGTGAAATTGGACCCGCCCAGACTTGCCACTAGCATCTACCAGTTCAGACATGATCGGATGGAGCAGGGTCCTACTGAGCCACACGCTGGACGCAGCACGTTCCTACTGAGTTCTGGTGGTGCAGGGGGCGGGTATTACTGAGTGGTCTTTGGTACGGGGCGGATTGCTACTAAGAACCAGTCTCCCTGCCAGACGCTAATCGCATGTCTGGACCCGCCCATCTTGGCATGACCGAACACCCTAAACCCCCACGGCCGACACCCCCCCCTGTCAGACTGCACAACCACCACACGCTTCACATTCCACATCCCGCACCCGAAAGATGTGGGGCGTGGGATGAGGGGTGGGGTATGGGTATGTGGGCTGTGGGATGTATGGGATGGGATGTGGGATGTCCCACTCGGACGGGAATGTGGGGTGTCGGGTGTTGAGTGCAGGGCTGTGGGGTGTGGGTGTGTGGCACGTGGAGTGTGGAATGTGGGGTGTGGCAGACCCAAGGGGAGCCCAGGAGAACACCCCTGAGGGGGGGTGGACCCAGGGGAACCTATGGCGGAGTGAGGTTCGCCCCAGCAGAGGCGGCCGCCAAACAAAAAGGGGATGTGGTGCGAGGCCCGTGGGGGCCGACATTTCTTCTTCTTCTTCTTCTTCTTGCCGGCAATCCCATTGGGGGGCGTTTGCGCACGCGACGTCCGAACGTGCTCCCGGTCCGCGTGGGCACACATACCGGGGCTGGACCGCCGACGTGCCTTCCGGGCAGTAGAAGCCGGCGGGGCACACCAGGCAGACGGAGATGGTGATGGCCCCCACGACGCCGCTGTACGTGCCGGCGGGGCAGGGGGTCGGGGCCTCGGAGGCCGCCGGGCAGAAGAACCCCGCGGGGCACTTGAGGGTCTCGGTGACGTGGGTGGTGCCCTCCGGGCAGTAGTAGCGCTCCGGGCAGTCGGTGCAGGCCTGATCCCGGGACTGCCCGTGGGTAGTGTTGCCGTAGGTACCTCCGGGGCACTTGATGGGGGTGATGGAGGCCTGCGGGCAGTAGCTGCCTTGGGGACAGGCGTGGCCGTCGGGGGTGGGGGTGTTGGAGCCGCGGGGGCAGAGCCAACCGGCGGGGCACGGCGTACAGGTGGTCTGGCGGTCAAGGCTGTGACGGCGGGAGACGAGCGAGGGAGAGCCTCACAATCACGACCCCTTCCGTCCCTGGCACACGCTGCCGACCCACAGGCGACGGCCACACAGACGGTCCATGAGCAATGTGCACCGCTGCGTAACAGCGCTGCTCCGCCCCCCCCCCTCCCACACCCACTCGCCCTCACCGCCCTCCCACACCCACTCGCCCTCCCCGCCCTCCCGCCATCCCTGCCTCGTCCCATCGCCCCAACACAATTCAAAGATCCTGCCGGATGAGACACTGCCATCCACATGTGCGTGTGCTGGTTCAGTTCTGTGAGGGATTGCAGGGCTCTGGTGCTCTGCAGTGGTCTGTTCAGGGTGGATGGGGTCGGAGCACCAAGCGATGCTCGAAGCTGGTGCAAACATGTGCCAACATACGCCAACAAACGCGGCACAACTGTGTGCACCTCCGCTGGCTGCAGCACTCTGTGTGGCTTGTACAGTTGTGTGCCAATAAACGCCAAAACTTGGTGTGGCCCTTGATTCGAGGGTTTTTCACATATGCTCAATGTGAATTTAGGTGTAGATAGTGTAGATACACACTTGGTTTACTTGCTTCGTCAAGGAAATCTATAAATTAGATTGAGATAATTTTAGGAACACCATTGGCCCCAAGTTGTTGCCAGGCTTGCTCCTTGCCCTGCTTGCTGCAGACCACCTTGCCCCACTTGGCACGTCCCCACAGTGGCGTCAAGCCCTCTCCGTGGGCCAACAACCGGTCCGAACGGGCTCAAACCGGCTCAAGTGCATTCGTTGGAGTCTTTGGAAGCTTGAGATCCACATGTGATGCGTGAAATCCAAGAGGGGGGGACAGAGATCGTGGCCATCCCCCACAGAAAACATGCTCCATCAACATGCTCCCTGCCTGGAAGAAGCATGTGCTCTGGCTGCCCCTGGGATATCCGCCTCTTCCTCACGGCCGGGGCTGGGGGGCTTGAACTGGAAGAGGATTCATCGTCTGGTATACCGAATGCTGTCAGGTGCGGCTTTAAAGAAAATTGCTCATTCATGTCTGGGGAACAGCCAGACAGGACGGGGGAGGAACCGCACAGCACCACAGAAGCAGACAAGGGTGTGTGGCACATGTGGGACACACGATGGAACATCGGGATACAAACGTGCTACACGCGTTTGCAGCCTGGGATTGTTGCAGCCTATCCACCCGTTACTCTATACCGTTACTATATCCCGTTACTCCATGCAACTCTAACCCGCTTACCGCTAAGTATTGGGTGTCCAGCGTGCAATTGCTTACAGGCGAGGCCTAACTTTTCTCAATTGTTTGCGGATGCGGCCTCACTTTCGGTGGATGATTAGTCACCACAACCATGAACGGGTACTGGATAGCCTTCAGGAGGGGAGGTCCAGAGCTTGAAGAACGCTGAAGAGTGCGCCAGTGGCGACGGTCTGAATGCATTTTTGCAGAGCAAAGGGGCTATGGTTGGGGCTTGGGACAAAGGCTGACGCTGCGAAGGCTGGGGCCAAGGCTCGGAGGCCAGGGCCGGGGATGGGGGGCCGCACCTGTAGTAGCCTGCAGCGCACAGCTCGACGGAGGTGGTGGAGGCACAGAAGGAGCCCCCGGGGCAGACGTTGCAGAAGTGGGCGCGGCCCGGGTTCAGCACGTAGGTCCCCACGGGGCAGGCCTTGGGGGAGGCGTCCTGCGTCGGGCAGTAGAACCCGGCGGGACAGTCCGTCTCGTGGGAAACGCCCGCCAGACAGAACGTGCCGAGGGCGCAGGCACTGAGGGAGCACAGCAGCGGGCGGAACGGGTCGGAAGGTGGGCATCCTCGTGAGCATGCGGGGGGGGGGGGGGGGTTGGCACAAGGCTCTGCTGGTTGGCTCTGTTAGCCTGTGGCAGCGCCTATTGGCCTCTCGCCCTTGCACCTTCTGCTACCGACCACAAATGCTGCGGGGGCTGTGTGAGAAACAGGGCTGCCCTTCAGGGGAATCAAAAAAGGTTCGTAACGCCAGCAGAAACGAAAGTTCACGGGGACGCTCTCGGCTCTCGGCTTCATGGGCAAGACATGGGCAAGACACAAGACCAAAGAAACAGTTTTGAATAATGGCTGGCGGTTGGCGGTGGTTGGCTGTCAGCGGTTGGCAGTTGGCGGTTTGTGGTTGGTGGCAGATGGCGGTTGGCGGTTGGCGGTTGGCGGTTGGCGGTTGGTGGTTGGTGGTTGGTGGTTGGCGGTTGGTGGCGGTTGGGGGTGGGCGGTTGGCGGTTGGCGGTTGGCGATTGGTGGTCCTTGGGGGCTGTCCTAAAAACAAAAAAAAAACTGGGGCTCTTAAGGACAGTCCTGGTGGGAAATTTCACGGAAGCCCCGCGTAAATTTCGGGGCCACATCGAAACACAAAGTTGGGGTTCCGACGCGTGGTGTACTGCCCACGATATCCCCGCCTCCCCCCGTCCGGTGACATGTGGACTGGCACGTGCGGTGGCGTTGGTGACACCGGCGGCACGGCAGGCAGCACATGCAGAGCCCCAAGAAAGGAAAGCTGGTCAAGGGCCGAAGGCTCGACCCCGGGCCCCTTTCGCAGGCGGGTCAGAAAAGGGACCATCAGAGCCCACCCCCCCCCCCCCGAGGGAAGTATTGGAAGGGAGGCGGGAGGGGGGGTCTGAGACCCAAAAATGTGTGCACCAAATACGGCCCGACCAGATTTTTCCGACGGTAAATTTCGTTTTTTCCCGCGATGGCCCCTTTGGTCTGGGGGGGGGTGACCTCGTTGAAAAACAGACAAATGCAAACCAGAGGTAATGCACTCCACAGTACGGCATAAGTGCATCTTTATTCTCTATGCCAAACCTGGTTAAACCCCAAGACACACACTGTGTCTGAAACAGAAAACAGAACATCATGGCTGACTACGTTAGTCAGACAATCACAGTCAGTAGCTGTCAGTCAGACAGCTACTGGTCTGGGGGGAGGGGGGGCTGACACGAGGCCATGGCGTTGGTTTGCTTGCCTTTGGCGGCGCCTATTGGCCTCTCGCCACGCACATTCTGACCCTCTGTGGGTCTGAACGTGTTTTGGTTGTGTCAACGGAGCCCCCGGATGACTTGTCCTGTTTGACTACTCCGGGGGTCGGCGGTCCCGGAGACGGGCTGTTGCCCCGTGCCGTTGACCAGGTGCATCCAGGGCTGGGACTTTGGTCTGGGGGGGAGGGGGGGGGTAACCCCCCTCCTCCGATGGTGTACAGCCATTCTAATTCTTCCCTGCCCCCCCCCCCCAAATGTCGCAGAAGAGGGACGCCGGACGACATACATGGGGTCTGGCTGCGTGGGATCCGGGCAGTAGAAGCCCGCCGGGCAGGTGGTGCACGACTGGGACCCTGCGGCCGCGTACGACCCCGTGGGGCACGCGCTGGAGGGGCTGGCCCCGGTCGCGGGGTTCGTCACGGGGCACGCGTGCCCGACGGGGCAGACGTTGCACTCGGTGACCTCCTCCCCCTCGAACGTGTACGTCCCGTTCTTGCACTTCTCCATCACGTTGGACGTCTGGAAGGGGCAGATGTACCCCGCGGGACACGGGGTGCAGTCCTCCTGCCCAGCGATGGAGTACTCTCCGACCTGCGGTGACGGGGGCAGCGGACATGCACCGGAGGTCAGGAGCAGGGATGTGCTTATCCAGGGCGGGGGGGGGGGGGGATTCTGGCGGACCCCCCCTCCCCAATGCCAACCCACCCACCCACCCACCCAAAACCAAAACATTTTCCTCTCGGGAAAAATGAAAATTTGAATGGAGAGCCACAACTGGAGAGACCCAATTTTAGGTACACAAGCTTTTGTTTGCCCTCAGACCCCCCCACCCATCCCCCCTCCACCCCCCCCACCCCAAACACACCTTCCATTTGGTTGCTGTGCAGTTAGCGTCATGTGGAAACCCAAAATATCTCTGAATGTTCAAACAAAAAGTCACCCCTCGGTCTGGAAATGGTCATGGAGCACTGATCTGTCAGACGCAGTCAAAGTCCTGGTGGTCGGTGTGCCGGTCCTGCATTTGCAGGTTGCTACTTCAAATTCCACTGCGAACACTTTGAAATACCCCCCTCAGACCGGTCACCTGATGGAAAAACTGTTTCCTCATGCACGAACAAAGCCTGCCACAAGAAGGACTCCTCAACCCTCGCTGTGAAGGAAACAATTGTCAGCACGCGGGGGTTCTTTGCCTTCTTCAGAGTCTCAGGCTGCGAAGGTTTTGCGCTAACCCTTTGACCATCTGACGGTGATCTGCTGGGCGGGTGAGCAACAGACTCTGTAGAAGCACTAGAAGACTCTGCAAGAGATGCCGTAGGCTGCAGAAACCCAGAACCCCCTGACTGTGTGGCCAAAGATGTGGCACCACCAGACTCTACGAGAGGAGCCAAAGGCAGCTGCAGCCCAGAATCCACTGACTGGGTGACTGACTGGGTGAACTGGGGCGTGCAGAGCGAACACACAAATCGCAAACTGCAGCCTGACCAGCATCAGGGTACTTGTCTTGCAGAAAAATTTGATCAGCGGGGGACACGGAACCCCAGGGGACCACAGATGCACCTTTTTGTGGGCAACAAAAACACTTAATGGGGGCAATCTGAACAACGAGCAAAAAAATAGGAATTCTCCAATGACCTAAATGATAAATGATTCACGTCTCAGAGCATTTTCCCTTCGTTCTCATCAGGTGCCCCAGATCCCTGAACAACGAGGGCATCTTGTCAAGGGGGCCGCCCTGCATTGTGGCGAGGAGTCGATCGCAAGCGCATACCTTGCAGGGCTGCATGGTCCCGATCTGGTCCGTGCAGGCGTAGCCCGGCGGGCAGATGGTGCAGTTGGTCTGCCCCGGGAGCGAGTAGTGGCCGTAGCCGCAGGGCATCTCCAGGTCCACGTCCGTGTACGGGCACATGTAGCCGGCCGTGCAGGTGGTGCAGGTGGAGGTCTGCCCCACAATGCGGTAGGTCCCGGGGGGGCAGGGGTAGTTGCTGTCCGGGGTCTTGGTGTCCGGGCAAGCCATGCCGGCGGGGCAGTTGGTGCAGTTGGTGGAGCCGGCGCAGGCGAAGGTGCCGGGCCCGCACAGCGCCCCAAGCGCATTGGGGGAGGAGCAGGCGTACCCGGCGGGGCACGGGTGGCAGACCTCGTCCCCGGCGGTGGAGTACCACCCAAGGGGGCAGGGGAGGGGGTTGGTCTTGTTGTAGCAGGCGTGCCCCTCCGGGCAGATGGTGCAGGAGGTGGCGTTCCGGTAGGAGTAGTAGCCGGCCGGGCACGGCTGCGGGGGGTCGGTGGTGGTGGGGCACATGGATCCGGCAGGGCAGCTGTGGCAGTAGTCGCTGCCCTGCACGGTGTACTCACCTGCCGAAGGGGGGACCCAGGGTCAAGGCTTTTCTTAGCAGCGGGGGGGAGGGGGGGAGTGAAATGAGAAGGCACCCGCAGCCCTTGACCTGCCCCCACGGGGGGCTCAAGAGGCAACCACCCACTCACCGACTGACCAACACAAGGGAAAATATAAGGGGGAAAGTTTGTGGCGCCTTTAGCGCCGGGAATTCAGCCCTTCCCCTCAAAACCACCTCTTGCCCCCCCCCCCTCCCCTGGGGGGGGTGTCCCATCAGAATGAGGCACCCACCATTTTGAAAAAGGCAGGCACGAACCCCCCCCCCCAAGGGGTCCGTGGAGGTGAGGGACTAAGAAAGGGCCTGCCCAGGGTGCCAGACGATTAGACAAGGTCCTTAATGGGGATGCTTCATGGACAAGTACTCAAGATAGTTCTTGGGAAGTGGGCGACTCAAGTATATGATACACTGGATCTCTGTCAGACAGGACCCATAGCTCATATACAAGGAAAGAGGAGGCGCTCTCTAGTGCAGCAGGCAACCGCCACGCCTTAATGGCAAAAACCTCTCCGGAGGTACGATGGTAATCAGATGTGGGGGGCTTATTGGGGAAGTTTGCCGTGGCCAGCACCCTTCAGGGGATCCCTCAATAGACGTCCTTATCGAGCGCCTTCTTCAAGTGTACCGAAATTCCCTTCCGCGGCAGTTTAGTCACAATATTCAATCTTGATTGGGGTCGCCAAGCCAGTGGATGTAGGACCGGTTTTACAACGAGCAGCCAGCAGCAGCAACCACGCGCCAAATGGACGAAAATCGGAACTCCATCCTGGTGCCCTCGCCGGTGCACGGGCCCGCATCCTGCGGCAGGGCTGTCCTTGAGAACCCGGTTCAGCCGCAGCGATGGACAGCAGTCCATTGGACGGGATGGGGGGTTCGACCGAAAAGGATCGTAATTGGTGCCGCCAACCGCTGGCCAACCGACGCTGACCGCCGACCCCGGATGTATCAGACGAAGGGGGGGGGGTCTGGGACCCAAAAGTGTGTGTACCAAAAATGGCCCAACAAGATTCCCAACAGTACAATTTCGTTTTTTCCCACGATGGTCACTTTGGTCTGGGGGGTTCAGGGAGGGGGAGGGGGGATGTTTGTCAGCCGTTCTGATACATCCGTGCCACCGTCACCAGGGACCAATGCTGAAGGGTTGTCCGTAAAGTTGGTCGCTCATGGGCAGTCATGCCCTGCGCACAGATATCCTACGGCTGTCCTGCAGCTTTCCACTGCGGACACGGTCCAAACAACGCTGCCTCTCCACGCCCTCGCCCCCCAGCCTGTCCAAAGGGTGTTTGCACCCCCTTCCCCCTGCAGACACCGCCTGTCGCACCCTGCGACCCTCACACACTCCACACCCCTCCACCCTTTCCCAAACCCCAGGTCCTTCCACAATGCACCAACGCCCCCACATCCTCCGGCCCCCGGCGCGGCAGTGTGTGGATGTTCCTCGGGGATGCATTAGAAGGGAAGGGACCTCAGAGGGGGCCCCAGAAGCGGTTGGACAGGCGGTTGAAGGAGGTTGCCAAAGCGGTTGGATGGGCGGTTGGAGGAGGTTGCCAAAGCGGGTGGTGGCGGTTACTGTCGGTTACAAACGCGATTGAAGCTGGCACTTGCCGTCAGGGGGACAGTGGCTGGGCATCGGCGGGGCGCCCTGGAGGGGGGGGGGGGGGGTATCTCCCCCTATTCCAATGCATCCCTGCCCACATCCGCCGCCCTCTCCCCAGAAGCAACCCCTCCACACACACCCGGGCTGCATGACCGCAGGGTGACGGTGCTGGTGCCATCGGACTCGCAGACCTGCCCCAGGGGGCACGCGCTGCAGTCGTACTGGCCCAGCAGCGAGTACTCTCCGGCCCCGATGTCGCACAGGACCGGGGCCACGTTCACGCTGGGGCAGCGGTGGTTCACGGGGCACAGGGTGCAGTTGGTCTGCCCGGCCAGGGAGTAGTACCCTTGGGTGCAGGTGCGGGGCACGAGGGCGGGGTCCGGGCACTCGGAGCCGGCGGGGCACTCGGTGCAGGTGGTGGTCCCGCCCGTGCTGTAGGTGCCGGGCTGGCAGGGGGCGGGGTCCAGCGTGGGGTCCGTGCACTTGTGGCCCGCCGGGCAGATGGTGCAGCTGGTGGAGCCCACGGTGGAGGCGTAGGAGGCTTGCGAGGGGACCGCCACGGAACAGTCTGCGGAGGGTGCGTGTGGGTCTGGGGATGGAGGACGAGAGGGGGGGGGGGGGGTGGCACAAGGCCCCGGTATCTGATCATTTGCCTTTGGCGGCGCCTATTGGCCTCTCGCCACTGCTCATTCTGACCCTCTGTGGGTCGTGTTTTGGTTGTGTCAACGGAGCCCCCGGATGACTTGTCCTGTTTGACTACTCCGGGGGTCGGCTGTCCCGGAGACGGGCTGTTGCCCGTCCCCCGGGGGGGGCGGGTGTCTAGGACCTAAAATGCGCTTGATCTAACAACCTCTCTTCGAGGTGATTTTGTGCACCAAAAATGGCCCGATCAGATTTTCCCGATCGTAAATGGCGTCTTTTCCCACGATGGTCACTTTGGTCTGTGGAGGGGGGCTCCTCCTGTGGGTGTACGGCCATCCTAATGTAAGGCCGGGGCGGTAGGGGGGGGGGGGTTAAGAGCTAATTCATTTGAGCAACGGATTTGATAGAAAGACAAACAGAACCAAACGCAAATGCAGAAAATCGCATATTGAGGCAATGCACTCCAACCAAGGCCCCCCCTCCCCCCGAAAGTGAAACTCGGCCCATCTCACCCCAATCCCAGGCCGATTCCAAACTGTCCAACTCCAGACATGCTCCCTCCGCCAGATGATGACAGGCCCCAGTCCATGGAAGTCACGAGCACGAGAACCTGGCATGAGGGGAGGGGGGATCAGGGTGTTGGGTGCGCCGCTCTGCACGGGCACTCGCCCGGGCATCCTGCAAAACGCGCGTCACCCGACCGCAAAGCCACCAAACATCCCGGAGTGAGGGCACCAAAAAAAGCAGAACAGCGGAGAAGGTCCACCGGTTGGTACATGCCCGATACCGCACCTGTGGGGCATGCCTCCGGGCTGCAGGCGGTCCATGGGCGGGGGTCCCGGTCTGGGGGGCATTCTGTGCCCCACACACACGGGACCGCGGGGGCTGGCGGTACACAGTCCCGACTCCCATGGGACCCCGTCTACCCCCCGCTGTAGCGGATGTTCTGCGTCGCATGACGCGCCGGTATGCCCCCCTCCCTGGGCGAGTTCGGTGTGTTGTTGTTGGGCACTTCTCACTGCAGAAGTTGAAAAGGGGGGGGGGGGGTACCCCTACCCCAGGGATGTATGAGAAGGGGGGGAGGGGGGAGACGGGGGTCTGATGGGGGAGGGGGAAGGGGGTTTGGCTGGGCCGAAGGCAGGCCAAAAAATTTGAAACTTAAATCCTGTTGGCACCGAAGGCGCCGAAGCAAAATTTTGGCTGTCAGCCTGAAACATTAGAACGGGAGGAGGGGGGGGGTCTAGGGGGGGGAAGGGGTCCAGGGAGGGGTACCCCCCCTCCTCCTGCGGCGTACGGCCCTTCTAATGCACCACTGCCCTAACCCCCACTTTGGAGTGACGGAGTGACGCTTCCATACGCCCCCAACAGCCCGCCAACCGGTTTGAGCCCGTCAGAAAGCGCCTGCCAACCGCCTTCCAACGCCAGCGGTAACCGTTTTTGCAACCGTTCGCGAAACCGTCCTTCAGCCCCGCTTCCAGGGCAGCCCTGCCCGGGTGGGTGCCCCGCGGAGGCAAGCGGGCACATGCAACGGACATACGTATGCACAGCCCACCAGCAGATGTCGAGGTGGTGCCGAGTGGGCAGGGCTGCGGATCCAGGGCAGGGTTAGCGAGACAGGAGTAGCCGGCAGGGCACGGTAAGCAGTAGGCCTGGCCGGACACATTCTGGTAGTAGCTGCTCCCAGAAATGTTGCGGCAGGTCACGCAGAGAGACTGGCCACCGGGGCTATATGTACCTGCAAAGCAAAGGGGCCGCATGGGCATGGGCATGGGCAATGATGAGAAGAGAGAGAAAGAGAGAGAGAGAGAGAGAGAGAGAGAGAGAGAGAGAGAGATTCACAACCAGGCCATTGCTTACGGACCCCGGGAGGGGGGGGGGTTGGCACAAGGCCTCGGCATCAGATTGTTTGCCTTTGGCGGCGCCTATTGGCCTCTCGCCACTGCTCATTCTGACCCTCTGTGGGCCCGAACGTGTTTTGGTTGTGTCAACGGAGCCCCTGGATGACTTGTCCTGTTTGACTACTCCGGGGGTCGGCGGTCCCGGAGACGGGCTGTTGCCCGTGCCGTTGACCAGGTGCATCCAGGGAAGGGGGAGGGGGGGGGGGGGTTTGGGGCCCTGGCCAGCCCCCACCCACCCACATCAGAAAATTTTTCGTCAGGCAAAAAGTGAAATTTATTCCAGGGGCCGGAAATATGAGCCCCCCCTTCTGTGGGCCGAGTCTGCGGCCCAGCCGCTCTCTCCCTTTCCCCAACCACCTCAACGGCATTTGCGGCCGACAGTAACCGCTCCGAACCGC
Source organism: Eutreptiella sp. 'Long Island Sound 2002' (assembly GCA_964036045.1). Taxonomy (NCBI): domain Eukaryota; phylum Euglenozoa; class Euglenophyceae; order Eutreptiales; family Eutreptiaceae; genus Eutreptiella; species Eutreptiella sp. 'Long Island Sound 2002'. The sequence continues at coordinate 2,633,989 of OZ038396.1, read as the reverse complement.
TTTGCCAACCCCCTCCAACCGCGTTCCCAACCGGTCCTGACACCGGGCTCTGCGCCCCGTCTCCCACGACGCACCGACGCCCAACGCACAGTGCGCATACCCCATGTGCCCCTCCCTCACAATTGTACGACCCCCCGAGGCTCAGATTGGAAGACTCTGGGTAGACTTTCGGGCCTCCGGCTCTACCCCCAGTGCCGGTTGAGGAGTTGAGCCCTACCTTGGGCTTGATCGTGTGAGCTGCTCGAGCCAAGCGCAGGAACCACAAGTGGTGTGCCTTGGCAAAAAAACTTGCCCTAAGGGGTCCTCATGGAGGAAACTTAACAGCCTGTTTCCGGGTTTGGGTGGTTCGCTTGGGATGGTTGTCATGAAATCTCCGATTCGTCTCCATACTTTTATGCTCTAGTTTTCGTACCACATGAGGGTTTGGAACCTGGCACAATGGGTTGTCCGGATTCTTTTTGGTACTCAACCTGCTCTTAGACTCTTCTGAGCCCTGGCTTTGGAGCCATTTTGAGCTTGGAGAACATGGGAAGAGCGTGGCAGTCGTGACTAGTAGACCTTGGGCCTCGTCCTTTACTTGCGGCTGCTGAAATCGGCGCTCAAAATTTTTTTGAGGGTGGTACGAGACCGATTCGGACTGCAGCAGCAGAGTGGTTGGATACCGATGAAGACAGCGGCAGCAGAGCATTGCTTTCTTTGTCACTACCGCACCACAAACATATCAATCACTTTTGGGGTTGATGACAGAAGTAGATGCACCAAACTAGACACAAAGGCGCTAGGTCATTCTTCGGGGGAGGCTCACGTGAGGAGGGCAGATTCGCAGAGGGAGACGCATGGCGCACCTGCTGGACACTCCACAGGGTCCACGAAAGGGGTCTCACATCCAAAACCAGGGGGGCATGTGAGACAGCTCATGCTTCCCTCGGGGGAATACGTGTCCAAGGGACACAGATCCCTCCCCATGCGATCAGGGCACTGGTAGCCCGCCGGACATATGGTGCAGTTGTCCGCCTGCCCGAAGGAGTAGTACCGGTCAGGGCACGGCAGAGGGACGGCGGAGTCGCTGGGGCAGTAGAATCCGGCGGGGCACTGCGTGCAATTGCCCCAGCCGAGCTGCGCGAGACGAACAATGTGGATGGTGCGGGGCAGCGGCCGGGGGGCCCTTGGCGATGGTCCGTCCGCCGTGCGGGCGATGATGGGCCTCAAGGCAGGGATGGAGATAGTGGGGGGTCCCCTCCCCCAGAGCCCCCCCCCAAAACGACGAAATGACAACAAAGACTTATTCGATGCGAGCGCCAGAAATCGTTATCCAATCGCCAGGCCCGGTCTCCCAACCTGTTTTGTAACCGCCTTGGCAACCAGTCCACCCCCTTCAGCCTTCTGCCCCCTCAGACGCAGCCTTGCCCCGCTTTCTTCCGTCAGGGTCGAGCGCACTTTGGCGCCCGTGGGGGGGAATGGGTCGAGTACCTTGGGGATGATTGTGATTCAGGCAGTGGTTCAGGGCAGGGGAGGCTCCAAGCGGTCAGCGATTGCGCAGACCCCAGTCACTGCGTCAACTGGTAAAATCGCACGAAACGGGTGCAGGGGAATGTAATTCATTTCGGAATTTCATTTCATTGTAAATCATTTCAGAATCCAAACCAAAAATCATACTTTTACAGAATTTTCCTAAATCATCATAATTCTTGTGAAGTTCTTTTGTACTTTGAGAAGCTGGATGAATATGACAATTATTACCCGACAAAATTCTCGAGCTTAAAAATTGTACTGCCCACATTGGGTATTATCATCCCACCGGTTCGCTTATTGCTGCGACCGTTGCCTGTCACTGGTATGCCTGCTACTGAGACTTTTCCTTGCCTTCAGTGCACCTGCTGCTGCTGCTGCTGCTGAGACTGCTACCTGCGACTGTCATACCTGATGCTGAAGCATGCAACAATGGCCCGTGCAACATGCAAACATGCGCAATCCAAGCATAGACACAGCACACCAGTCCATAGAACCCTGGCGGGCAGGGAAATTGCAGGGCGCTGCTCGTGTTGGGGCAGATGGTGCTTTCCGGGCAGGGCGTACACTGCGATAGAAGGCAAATGTGGAGCCAGCTACCAACCAAGCGCACCACAGCGACGGCAGGGCTACTGAAAGGGCCTTTGATGGCACGAAATGCCGTTTGCACGCGAGGCCGGGAAAGAGCAACAAAACTGCTGAGTACAGTCTGCCCGGCCATCAGGAAACCGTCGGTGGAGCCAGCAACTGCCGCCAACCACCACAAGCGAATCGTCATTTATCAATCACCAACCGACCGCCTGCGGAACGCCAACTGTCGTCAGTCAAATCAGCCGATTGCATTGATGAGGCTTGTTGAAGGTCGTTGAGGGGCATCACGGCTTTATCAGTCAGGTTCTTGACAATTTGGCCGCACTGTGGACCGCCCCCCTCACGGACAGCGTGTCGACCGCTTCCAAGTGTTGCTAACGCCAACGATCAATCGTCCACCACCACCAAACAACAACGCTTTCCTCGTAATTATCCAAACACTGCCCTCCCGGGGTCTTTTAGTATGTTGTCAGGTATGCCTAAAGGTGTGCATGCGTTGGCTTGAGAGCTGCTGCCGGGGTCCACCGAAACGGCCACGAGGCTCTGCACAGACAGACACCCCCGTTCGCTGAGCCCCAATCCCTTGCCGCCGAAGGTGCGACCAGCCGCTGGCCCGGTTCGCGGAACCACTCTGCCGTCGCACCACCACCCAACACCCCCAGTTCACTGCCAGAGCTCCAACGGCCTGCCAACCCCCATCGGTGCCGACACACGCGCGCATACCATGACTTGCGAACCAATAGAATAAGTTCCAAACGCACAAGCGTACTGCAGGCTGCTGTTTGTTGTGGAGGGGCACGCCCATCCTGCGACAGAAGCGGGGATGCCCTGCCCTTCACTCTACGCATCCTGCTCTCGGCGTTGAATGACAATTGGAGGAAAGGCGCGGGGGGTCATTGTTTCAGACCACCCCCCCGAAACGTCCCCAACCCCATCCCGCCATATCCGCGACCTTGGGCTACCGGCGAATCTTCCACCCAAAACTTGGGAACCCCCCGTTTTGAAGGCGTTGATCAAGAAGGGGGGAAACAGAGACGTGCCCCGGCAACAGACAGTGGCGTGTCTGAGCCAATACGCCCCTCCGATGCCCCAGGTGCTGTTGCATGGCCGGTCTTATCCACCAACATCGCCGCCGATGTCATTGGGGGTGTTGGGAATCAAACCCAATCCATGGGACTGCAGCGGGGGGGCTTGGCCCTATCCTCAGACCCACTGTACCCCACCTATGCTCAAAAGGTGCTGCCGGTCGCATTTCCAGCCAAGCCATTGAGTGAGGTCCCCACATTCGCACAGTTTGGAGCGGGGGGTACAGCCTCAGAAGAGAAGGGTAGGGTGTGGAGGGTGCCAGTGAGGATGCCGGTTGATACTTCCGGGTGCACGTAGGTGTGCGCCTTTTGAGGGAGGAATCCTCCAACGCGTGGATGGGGGGGTTGGCTGTCCCCCGTTGAGTTGGGGGTGAGAGGTGCCGCAGTGCATGACTGACACATGCGAGTTGCCGCAGTGCACATGCGACAACCATCCGTCTCTTTTGAAGCGCCCGCTGTTTTACGGGGCCCTGGACAGTCACCCGTTTATTCTTCACCGCAGGAGTGTCAGACAGGGGGGGGGGGGGGCTTCCCACACCCGGCCACAGCCCCCGCCCCCTCCTTAACAGAGCCAAAATTTCCTCCGGGCCTTCGGCCGATCAAAAAAATTTCTCTGGTGCCTTCGGCACCAATCAATTTAGACCAGTCGGGCTGTTGTTTCTTGACGGGGCCCTGGACAGTCACCCGTTCTGCCCTTCGCATGTTGCGTCGGGTCGCTGCGTTCTGTCGGCCGCTGCGGCCGGTGCTCTTGCTGGTGTCGCTTCCGCGTTCGCGGAGCCCAGTGGTCGGTGTACCGGGGCTGTGCTGAATGTGGCGGGATGTGCCGTTTGCGCGTCAGTGGAGCCCAGTAGGAACCCCCCCCCCCCCTGTGTGACATTCTGTCGGGTTGTTGCTCCTTTACAGGGCCCTGGACAGTCACCCGTTCTTCCCTTCGCATGTTGCGTCGGGTCGCTGCGTTCTGTCGGCCGCTGCGGCCGGTGCTCCCGCTGGTGTCGTTTCCGCGTTCGCGGAGCCCAGTACCCCTCCCCAAGTGGTGCCTGGCTGTTAAAAGGAGCCCCGTGCACGCCCCCCAACGGCCGGCATCGGGTGGGGGTGGGGGCTGCCCCAGGCCGCCCCAGCGCGCTGACCGACAGGCACGAACACCGCCGCGCGCACACCTGAGTCACATTGCGTGCAGACACCCTCGCCGAGGTCCGCGTAGGCACCGCTCGGGCACGCCTGCTCCTTGTCCACCGTGCGCGATGGACACGCATAACCGGCGGAACACGGCTCGCAAGTGGCGGCCCCCAGTGCACTGTACGTCCCGGGAAGGCAGGCTTCGGCGTACGTTGCGTTGCAGCCGTATCCAGCTGCGGCGAGGCGGTGGGTGTTTGGGAGGAGAGGGAGTGAGTGCATTGCGGAGGGGCAACCAGGCCATTGCTTACGGCTCCGGGGGGGGGGGGGGGGATGCATTGGAAGAGGGGGGGGGGTACCCCCCTGTGTGACATTCCGTCGGGTACCCCCGCCCCCATCTAGGGCGCCCAGCCTATGCCCAGCCACTGTCCCCCTGGCGGCAGATGCCAGCTTCAATGGCATTTGTAACCGACAGTAACCACCCCCAACCGCTTTGGCAACCTCCTCCAACCGCCTGCCTAACCGCTTCTGGGGCCCTCTCTGAGGCCCCTTCCCTTCTAATGCATCCCTGGGGGGGGGGGCGCATTTGGGGCCCTAAGGGAGGCGTTGCCATTACGGCTAGTCAAGTACCGGTTGGAACTTCGGGGTGCACGCATTGGTTTGGGCTTTGAGGACGGAGTTTCCATTACTTGTCCCAAGCCACTGGGAAAAAAAGGTGTGCGGGGGGTCGGGGTGGGGGAGAGACCTAATTAAAAAAACAGACAAATGCAAACCAGAGGTCATGCACCTCCACGGAAGGAGCTTCCGGGGGGGGGGGGTAGGGTACCCCAATGTATATTCAATGAAAATGAACCCCTGCGACGCGCGCGGATCGTTTTGAGTCATATGTACCGAGGCAGATATTTTTTGCAGCAACATTCCACCTTTCCGAATCATTACAACTCTGCACCTCGCAATCCAACCCCACAAACTCCTCCGTGAAGTCCCATCCCTGTAACATCCCCGTGTGCTTGTTGTTCCGGTATTTGGGAGTTTTGTGCCAAATATTATCCAACAGCTTTTCCTCATCCCATGTTTTGACCTGGCCGCGTTGTGTACACAAACAATCCCCCCCCTTGTACTCCTACTCCTACAGGGGGGTGTGACCCAATTAAAAAACAGACAAATGCAAACCAGAGTACTCCTACAGGGCGGGGGGAATTTCGTACGGGGACTATTTCGCCGCGGAAAATTTCGGGGGGGCGGTTTCGCCACCTTGGAGAATCCCAAAGCTCAAACTGCTTCACACACCATTGGCGCCGAAGGCGCCACAAGAAAAAATGCCGACACTCCGAAATTTCGCCAGGGGAAAATTTCGCCACATTCCTTAAATAAACGAAAATTTCCCATGAAATTGTGCCCCCACGAACCCCCCCCCCACCCTGTACGGCCCCCCTTCTACTCCACGAGACCCACCAACTTCCCGAGACATTGGTCTCCCCTCCCACATTTGGCCTCCGAATCGCCCCATCCCTTCACCCATGCCAAAGTACGCCCTCTGCAACCCCCTCCCATTGGCATGAGAAGTAAGTGTGGTGAGGAGCATACAAATATGGGGGGGACGGGGTGAGCACGGGCAGTAGGGGATAGGGGCGACTGAGCGGCATGCGAGGTGTGCCTCAAATACACGCCGAGCCGTGGATGAGGCAGGAGCTGAACTTGGATCAGCGAAGCACACCGGGGCAATCCTCGCAAGCTGTGGTATTTGTTGAGGGCGCGTATGACCCCGCAGGACACGATGCCTTCGTCCCATCGCCGGGACACTGAAAACCTGCGAGACAGTGTATGTGTGCGTGGGCGCGCGCGCGCGCATGTGTGTGTCAATCGCAATGCCACAAGCCTAGCCTTAACCACCCTCACCTTGCTTGCTTCCCCTTGGAATACCCACCGTTTGACGGCCCCATACGAAGCAATGCAACGAACTAACTATGCACCTGAACTCTCGCCAGGCAGAGGTTCGCTGTCACCCACAACAAACTACGACGCAACGCCGGAGGGGCTACGCCACTCCTGCCCTCATCAACAATCCCAGGAATGTTGTTCGTCACCATAATCGCTCAAGATGTATGTGTCGTGTGAACGACGGACATCAACACTTGGCATCACATGCCCATTCCCGTCGTCTTGGAAACACCCACACAATTCAAAGGGGCACTGGTGTGGTTGGGTTGTTGTTGATATTGAATATTGAAAGGATCACGTGTATTGGCAAAAACACCAAGAAGGGGGGGGATTGCTCTGTGACCTGAATATAATTCTGGGCCAGTGGTCTGAGGAGGTCATGCATTTGGAGTCCATGGAGCTCTACACCTTGTTTTCAACCAGCTTGGGGCAGACCCGTGCGAAAGGAACACCGGTGCTGCACGATGCACGTGTTTTGCAAACACAGTCATGGTGAAGAAGAGGTTGCACGCCTTTGTTGGTGCCTAGTGACCCTTCCAGATGTAGAGGCCGAGGGGCAACCCGCGCCTTGTCGTGCAGACGAATTCCGTCAACGCACGGTGCCACATGTTGATGTCACAATAATCAGCCGAGGAGAGACCAACATGATGAACAGCAGGTGTGTAATAGCAACGCACGACACGAAGGAAACTGCTCACAGATGCATTTGAAGCGAAAAAAATAGACACCCGGAAAAATTGTGCGCAAAATATACCTTCTTCACATTCAATACAACTCCCACCATCCTCGGACACGTAGCTACCTGCATAGAGAAAGAGAAAGAGAAGATTCGATGATTGTTTGAAACGTCCCCACGATGACGTCATTGGAAAAAATGAGAGACCTCAATAAGGTACGGTTGTGCAGTCCCCCTCTCCGAAAGGCAAGAGAAACGCAGCCATCGGTCCGCGGTGCTAGGGCGCGGTCTCCCTCATGGGAGGCGAGTCAACGCGCCAGTGGCCCTCGCGTGCGTGCATGCCGGCGGCGGCACTCGCTAAGGGCGCAAGTGCTACCCTAGTGGGAACCTTTTGCGGCGGGGGTAATGGACTCTCCTTCCCGCGAAAAAGACACGGAGTGGTCGAACGCCATGCCAAGAACAACGAACAAGGGTACTTGGCGTGTTAGCACAACCCGCCAACACGGAGGTGAAAAATAGGCCCCTCCCCCGTCTGTCTCCCTCGATCCACCCCATGGCAACGGGGATTCCGTGTTGTGTTGTTTTGTGTCGTGTTGTGTTTTGTTGTGTTGGCGTGTGTTGTGTTGTGTTGTGTCATGAATCAAGAAGCGGTCCAACAATTATTGCATGTCTCCACATGATTGGTGAATGGGGAGACACGGGGTCAAAATCTCCCATCCTAAAAATGCTCAACATTGATTGGCGAATCCACATATGAAGGAAAATCGTGCAAAGAAAAATTTCGACTCATGCAATTTGCCAACTCATTGCTATGTATGGTAAAGGTGAAAATTCATTTATATGCTTTTACTGTGACCGAATGGTTGCGTGCCGATGTGTGAAAACATCGCAACATTGCTCCGCATTGTACCAGACAAATCACTTCAACACACACACTAGACCATCCCATCAAACGCATGGGTGCCCCCATGAAAAGACCTAGCTCCACACAAAGCATCCACACCTTCGACGCATCGACTGCAATCACTTGAGGATGATGGGGCGTAAAATCCTTGTGCACAGGGCGTGCAAGATCCAGCCCCGATTCCAGAATAAGTCCCGGCGCTACACCCTTGGCATGCTGCGCTTGTCATCATTCCGTTGTCCGGGTTGTAGGTCCCGGCAACACACGGGACTGGCGCAGTTTCATTACCAAGGCAACTAAGAAGACGGGGAAACCATTATTATGTGGGGACTACAAAGATGCGGATGGAAATGTAATCGTTTAATGCCTACGGCGGAAGCGAAGAACTACGACCAACGAGCCAAAAATAATTGCCACCACAACTTAGTTGCGAGACACTCGGGGGACCATGCAAATCGAGACAAGTGGCGGTTTTCCCACCCCAAATTCAACATCATTAGTAACAAGGATCTCAAAAACGAGGCAAAGAGGAAGAGGCGTGCGTCATCGATTTCCACTTGGAGTTTTGCAACAAAAAACTAACACTTTGAGGCTCACGCGTCACAACGGGATCCGACACGTAGGCCACGGAGCGTTTACCGATCGCAAAAGGTATTAGTTGTTGTTGATGTTGTTGATGTTGGGGGTTTCGTATGTAATGAGGGAAGGACTTCGAATCAAGAGCCAAAAAGGGATGGCACAAACATGGTCCAAATTGGGGATTGACAAAACAGCTCTAAAAATATGTGAGACGAAAGTGCCTCTTCAATTGGAGTGCATAAGATACATAGTTTCCTAGATTGGATGGGCACATGGATGGGTTTAAAGATTGAGGAAAGCAAGGCTTTTCGCAAGAAGCAAGTTTGGGTCGTGGGGCGGAAAGGCAACATACTAGAAACCGGGTGGACACTGTACACATGATGCCGAACAATTAGAGTAGAAAGATCCTGCGGCACACTCGTAGACACACTCCTCATTTGCACTTGTTATCGTTGGAAGTAGTAAAGCGCAAAACAGGAAGACCAAAAGGTTTGGCTTCCAACGGGCCATCTTGGTCATGGTATGGCTGGGCCCGCCAGCCACACCAAAGAAAACTTGAGGTGTTACTGAGGACGAGGACAAAGGTGTTAACGATGATCATTGTACCTTGGCGAGCAAACTAATAAACCACGAACACGCCCATTTCTCCATCTTTCTTCATTATCTACTTCCCAACTACAAACTTGGGTTGTGCATTTGAAAGCTTCGATTGTTTTGTGCGTTTATTCATCAATATCGCCACTTTGCAAACGACCTTTGGGCTCATGGCATGCTCAACTTGTGTGCAATGGGCACAAATCAACAGTGGAGCATTTACCCCAAAGCCTGCAGATACAACGTGCACATCACATGTGTTCTTTGTCACGGGGTGTATCCACACTCTTACATACTCCTATACTCCTATACTCCTATACATTATGCATCCACAAGACCATGTAGCGGCTTGACCTTGTCTTTTGCCCATGAAGGGTATGTAAAACTTTCCGTTCTAAATGGGACCTTCTTTGAAGAGGACATTGCGCACGAACAGTGACGATTTGCACACACGTTCGACAAAGGATAGCATCGCTTAATCGTTAATGATTCTATTGGCACACACTCTTCAGTGGGCGGTGACAGGAAGCAAGGCACAAAACAGCAAAGAAATGCCCACAACCATCTGAGAAGAATGTAAGAATAAGCAAGGCATACGATGCATGCGTGGAATGATTGTGCCAAGGATGTTAAATTACAAAGCATGAACACAATGTCATACACCAATACTACCCATTCCTATTCCTTACCTTCCCATTCCTATGCGATGGAAGTCAAATTCGACCTTGCAAAGGAGACCGAGGGTAACTGGGAGGGTAACTTGCACCTTCAGCCAGCCGGAAATCTGCTGCTGCGCGCGCGTTCTTATATCCAATATCCGCGGCCTGTGGTGACGGCAGCGCGCAATCTATCACAGGCTGCGGATATTGCCTAAATGTGATAGGGGTTTTACTGCACAAATGAAATCTATTCTACAGCGCTTTTCTTTTTGCTTTTATTGGGAGTATCCATATTTCAACGCGAAAAATAACTTCAGTATCTTGGTTTGCGCCTTTGACATGCCACAATTTGTGGCACAAAGCCTCAAATAGCCTTTTAGCCTCTTTTGATGCGAAATGGAATTCCTAAGTTATTAGGGTCCATTTTTTTTTTCGGAACGTGGACAAGTTCTCACCGGCACCCTCGAGTGAGAATGAGGGAGTGTTGCCCAAATTACCTTTTAAGTTGTTGATGTCGTCCAACGCACCACGCAAGCGAACGCTTCTGAGTCTTGCTTATCACATTGGCGCAACTCATGGAATACGCCGCCAATTGCTGATTGCTTGCTGGATCGCTGCTTGCTTGCTGGATCAGGATTTAGCCATTTGATGCATTGCCGACTTTGTGTGCGCCCTGCTTCCATAACCGTTGTACCACGAATGTACATGTGCACACATACACACACCATACACACACCGTGAACCGCAGGTTACATAGGTCCATAGACGTAGCGATGGACGGCAACACCGTGCCGAAACAAATTGTAGAAACCAGTAGCTAGCAACCAAGGATAGTGAAATAGTGAGCACTCGGCCCTGTAAGCTATTCGCGCTTGCAGGTCATGATCAGATTGCTGGTTGTCCCTTCCCTCTGCCCTTGCCTCCACCTCCACGTGCCCTGATTAGGTTCAATTGGTCAGAATTGGTTTCATTTGGTTGCACTTGTCCCTCCCTCCCTCCAGCAGGCCATCATTCAAGTGGAATTCCTTCAAATGGTTTGATTTGGTCCATCCCTCCCTCCACCATGCTTACTTTTGCCATCCTTGAAATGGAACCGGTTCAAATGGTTGATTTGAATGATTGATCAGATTGGTGTCACATTGGGCGGTACATTTGGAAGGCAATGTACCGGTACATTTAGGACCCCTATCACATTTAACCTCCCGCGTGCGGCACAACCCAAGAAGATCCATGTCACTTTCTGAGTGTCCATTTTTTTTCGATGTCCTTAGTTAACTTTTCACCCGATGTCTGGGCAGTCTCCGCTTCGAGATGCTGATCGTCGTCAAACAGGTTTAAGTCCCAGTTCTGCGGATTTGGCAGGCTTGCCACGAACAATCCATGACACTTCTTGCAAAATTTTTTTGGTTCAAAGTATGGTTACACAAAGGTGGAGAGGGAGGCCTCTGAGAAGAAAATTTTTTGCAGGCATAAGTGTGTGACATGCAACCAAAAGTAGATGTAGATGTAGATGTAGTAGAATGGGAGTGCTACACACAAACCACGTGCCACATGAAGTGTTATAATAAAATTATACACATGCCCATGCACATACATGAGATCCATGCAATGTGGAGACGAAAGCACACAATACATTCTTGCATTTTCAGCTTGGTTTCTGATGTTACTTTGATAAGTCTCCGCAAATATTTTGCTTGTGGCACAAAAGAAATACTACTTTGTGGTGTTGGTTCCTTGCGTACAATTTTAGTTTGCAACACGAGGGCAGAATTTTCCCGTGCATCAACTACGGCAAGGCGTTCCCGACTCGTTAGTCCTTCGGTGCAACACGCAGCGAAGGCACAATAGTGTTCTCAAACAACCAAAACAGGTTGAACACTTCGTGAAGGTTTTCATACAGTGGAGTCCAATTTGCCCTAATTACCGATACTTGAATGCACACGACATGGCACATATCGGTATCCGCAACCCCCCAGTTGATGTACATACTATCAAACGATGTCGGATGACGCAAGTACACAAAAGGGTGGGATTCTACAAGCTCGACCGACGAGTGTCATCAGCGGTAAAGCCGGCACGGTGGCCCCTGTAACTGGGTAAGTGGAAATTTTAGCCTCCGTTGAAGTAGAGATAGATTTGAGATATCCCAAGACGGTTTGGTGCTTTGGAATGTGCATTCCACACATGGGGTGAGGGTGGGTGCATTTGTTTGTTAGGCTATGGGAGCGATGGGCCACCAAGTTAAGGTGGTAGCCTAGTGGAGTGGCTAGATCCAAACACTTTTTTGGAGAAGCCATTTGGCCTCTTTGGAGAGGGTTGTGGGTGAGCATGACGTTCTTGGTATCCACTCATCTAGTGAGGGCATATGCGAGGATTTGCACATAACAGTGGAGGTACCTGAGGCATGGGGTCGGCGAGTTTTTGTTCATCAAGGTCTCCCCCCTCCATTACTTTGAAGGTGCTAGATCCCAAAACAAGCATGGCTCAGCGTCATCTCACTAGAATGCCCTATAACAGTCAAAGGGGAAGTCTTATCATCCCACTGGAACACCGTGCAACACAAGACCATAGTATCGTCACCCCCTCCCCCAAACCCTCACTTGGCCCCACCCTTCGGACGAGTACGTGCTCAGAGGTGCAGAGTTCATGCATGTTTGAAAAAGCAAATCCTTAATTTCCCATAACATATCAATGAGTTTCCACAAACTGAGGGAGGCTCTTCGTGCCCTGGATGTGCTCTTTAAGGAGAAAAAAGAACACCGTCTATATGTAACGGTGACATCACGTGATGACTTTACCTATTTGTATGCTCCGCGTTGCCAAAATGCCACCGAAGAGTCTTATCATAGCCCGGCCGGATACTCTGAGCTACATGACGGACGTTCTATGCACGTCAAGCGGCGTCAACGCACGCAAGGAAGGACCAACAAGACATGTGCTTCGAAACCGCAAAAAAAAATAGCAATAGTCACTTCCCCAGGTTCCCCCCTCAATGACCACAGCATTCACAATGGTGAGGCCCCCCTGTAGTCCACCCGCATGCTCCACTGAAAGGCGACATGGTTGGCGCCAGTTCTTGATGTGCGCTATTTTTATTCCGTCCGTTTAATCCGTTCGGACCAATGCTGTACCAGAATCATTAGGGGGAAAAGCCTCTTCTGCTCGAAATCTACACCCAAAAGGAAGTAAGTCCACATCCACAATCACAGCCTCGCCTAGAGCTTTAAGATTTTTCTTGGCAACCTACACTTCCGGTGAAGTTTACATTCTCGAAATTTTCATCCCTTGCCGCCGCCATGGGAAATATTGTGTCTACAACCCAATTCTGATGTTTCATGTACACTTCCTTGTGAGTAGTTCTGCGGTGTTGATTGTCTTGGTGTAAGTTGTTTGGTGACACATTGCCTTCCTTTTGCCCGTGCAATCCTCATTGTTGCCTCACCTCCTTTAGTCTCATGTCGCCCTCTGGGAAGCGTCCGGATTAAAAAATCGTTGAAGAATACTGTAGAAATCTATCGAAATACAAAATAATACCTCCGTTGAGAAGCCTTGTCTAATTTCCTTTTCCTTATTTTTTAATAATGTAGCCTGGACTGCTTGGATGTTTTCCTTATTTTTTAATGCTGGACATCATCGGAGGATGTATTTACAATACCTTTCCAAAATTTGAGAGTTCAAAATGCTCTGCCGCCTTGGCAACGCACAGTTCAAGAGGGACGGGTCGGTTTCCATGGCATATGTGCACGCATACTAGTATAGCTTGAGCTTCGTTCCGCAGTTGGTGACCATGGAAGGGCGAACTAGAGAGCAAGTCGAGATATGTACCCGTGGGGTAAGGCAAATTGGCCTTGCATGCAACCCCCAAAGTCATGAAGTTAGCGGTTGGGGCTTCGTCACGGTGACTTCATGAACGGGCTCCCCAACTCTCACAGCCGTCCGTGTTGTCGTTCATTAGAGTCAACCTCGAGAAGCTCAAGGGTATTATTGAGTGAACGCAAGTTTGAATGTGAACTCAAGTTGTAGCTCAAATATAAGGTGGCAGATAGCCTAAACGACAGAAGCCATCTCACAATGTCTTGGCAAAATACGGAGTATTGCAAGACGTTCGTAATCTTGAAAAAGAAATGTAATCCCAAACAGTCCGAGATCTTCCGACATCATTAAGCCATGCTCGACTTGTTCGTCTCATATGGCATTCGGGTGTTCCGCAACCGGAGCAAAAAATGACACGAGACATGTGGAAATTCGCCCAAGTTTCCTCCCCACGCAGTGATTGTTGACCCAACAGCAATTGGCACTTTATAAGACCCACCCCATTTCTAGGGCCATTCCAGGGGGAAAAAATGATAATAAGACCCACTTTCAAAAGGTACACTTTATGAGACCCATCAAGGAAAATTTTGTGGCACACAAGGAAATGAAGGAGAGGTGTCATCAATCTCAACCCGAGAGCATCACACGTGAATACATGACACACATGCACGCGCGTTCGCAAGGGTGCTGCGGATACTAGGCGGATGAGGGACGTGGACCGTAGCGTCGAGGCTACGGGTGCTCAATGGTTGCAGTGCCTACCATTCTCGGATGCTGAGTGCTCGTGTAGTGTAGCTTCATATCAAACACAAAGGACAAGTAATATCAAGAGACACCACATTCCGAGTGCCCTCAACCAAGATGCCAAGGCAAAACACCCTTTTGAACGAGGTCGTCCACAATGATTGGTTGCAAAAGATCACATGGATTTGGATCCTCTTCTTCTTCATCACGAGGTTCTTGAATGTGTCCATAAGATTCACTCATACCACCGGCATGCTTCAAAGGTTATGAAAACAATTTCAAAAAGGCCAATTCATACGACCTGGGGGCTCGGTTTTGGGTCCCAAAAATTAAAGGACCTCGGTCTGCAGGCACGGGGGGTGCTCACGGTCGTAGGCGGTCTCAAGCAGTTGCTTTTTCTTGCCAGAAACTCCTTTTTGGGGGGCTCTACGGAAGTGTACTATGCGTTGGGAGCCCTCTTCATACATATTTTCTTGTGCTCTTTGACATGAAAGTACTTTTGACAACATTTGACAACAACTCCTTGACGTGGACATGGTGAGGCGGGGATGGAAAAGTTGGTCTGGCGCATGAAGGTGTTTAATTTAGTGCATTCTATTTGCGTCGGTTCCCGAAGTATGAGCTTGTGGGTCCTTGGGGTCACAACCCAAACATTACGGAGAAACTAAGGGCACCCAAGCCCGCTGCTACTACCCAACCTAAGCTCTCGTTCAACCTCCAGCTCTAGTTCAACCTCTAGCTCAAGTGCACCCCAAAGCAGCAATGTCGAGGACGAGGCTGGTGCATCAGATGGTGAGGATAGCTACAAACTATTGTTTCTCAGTACATGGACAAAAAAGGAGGCAAAACCCCAATAAAAATTACGAAGTGGTGAAAAAACAGCATTTTGGTCCACAAGCAGTATGAAATTGGGATTCAGCATACTTGAAATACCCCCTTGGCATTGGTTCCCATTCAGGACATGCACCTCTGGCCCCCACCACTACCTTCACTGTTGTCTTGGGGTCCCAGGGCCAAGTTCTATTTTTAAGGGATTTCACTGGGTTTGTGGACAGGCAAAAGGGGGGGTTTTGCGCGCGCAAAATGCCCTTTTTACTTAACCGCCAATCTTCTGTGCAGACGCAAACCCCCCCCTTTGGGCCTTTACTTCGTAGTTACAAGGTAAGTGTTGACAGTGAGTGAACCTCACATCCCGTGGAAGCTAACAAGGTGCATGTTGATCGCCAATGCTACTACTTTGTGCAAGAGACAATTGTGTCCATCAATGGGTTGCACACTTGTAGGGAGAGAGGGAGGGAGGGAGGGCGAGGGAGTGTTTGGGTTATGCCATCGCTAGATGTGTACACAAATTTTCTCAAGGGTCGCAAGCGGTCGCAGGTAGTGAGCACCCTCACGGGGGGCTGGGGTAGGTAATTTGCCTTTTGGCGGGGTACTTTCGCGTTTACTTTGGGGAAGCTTTGTTGGGGGTTGCGCTTGTGCCACTACTTTCCATCTTCTAGTGCCGGTTCCCTTTCTCTTGGTGTGGCTGGTCGGGCCCAGCCATATCATGATGAAGATGGCCCATTGGAAACCCACCGTGTCCCTCTTCCTCTTTTGCGTTTTATTGTTTCCAATTATAATAAGTGCAGATGAAGTGTGCGCCTACCATTGCCCTGAAGGGACCTTCTTCTCCAATTGTTCGGCATCTTGTGTGAAATGCACGCCCGGATTCTAGTATGTTGCCTCGTTCACGGACCATGCCGCATGTATTGTGGTTGCGCTCATTCCTGTGCAATGCTCCCTCGTCGTTTCATTTGCACGTTGAAGTTGTGTTCAAGTGAACTAGTGAAAAGTAGTTGTTCCACAATAGCGGATATATTTTTGTTCTCTCCCGAAATCTTCTAGAACAAACTTCACCACACATGCGCACGTGAGGTGCGAACATCAACAACCGCAACCATGTTTCTGGCATTGCGCTGCACGCTAACCTATACCCCAACGTCCAATACCTTGCCCGCCCCAACGTGCCCTCGTTAGGGCGGCTCAATAGGATGCGTTGGGTAGTGCGGACTTGATAGGTGTAGCACATGGGGAACTGGCTACCCCAGCCGCTACCTTTCTTTCTTTCCGTTCTTAGTTGCCGCGGCAATGAAACAGCGCCGGTCCCTTGCCCTTCCGGGACCCACAATCCGGACTACGAAATGACGACAATAGCGGCGTGCAAGCCCTGTGGCCCCGGGACGATCTCCTCACTCGGGGTTGCATCTTGCACGCCTTGTGCACCAGGATTCTACGCTCCACCATCCTCCCCGTACTGCAGTCGATGTGGAGAAGGTATGGATGTTTGCACTAGAGGATGCTTTGTCGCGTGCGCCCTCTGGGGAGGGGGTATGTAAGTTTGTAAGGCCCTGGTTTCTCAAGAAGAATGTTGGTGGCTCCGACTCATACGAGAGTGTCGCTTGGGACCCCGACGGCCTCCCTCCGCGGCCTCTTTCAAAAGTTCTCGCCTCTCTCTTTTGTTTCATGCACCTCTTTGATTGTGCTTCAGCCGCTCCTTCCCTCTCCTCAGGTAGCTACATTGTCGACAGCGCACACTGCACTCTGTGTGAAGAAGGTAACGCCAAATGTGTGCACTGCTGCGCGTTGTTAGCATCTCATGACCGTTTGCACTTGCCAAGACATTGCGCACAAAGGGGGGTGGGGAGGGGCGCGCACCTGGCGCACGTGCGACGGGAAACGGGGAATGGTGCAGGTGGGGCACACCGGGGGCCCAACCAGCAAGGACCCCGCAACATATATGAGGGTCCATCACACAATTGTCACAATCATCACACGAAGTGCGGTCATCGCACAGTTGGCACACTTTCGCAAAACGCTTCAACCCAATATTTTGAGGTGCCCCTTTGGGTCTGCGCCCTCCCAAACCCTGGAATAAAGACATGGTGGCGCCGTGTGCTTGCAGTGGGGGGCGGGGGGGTTTGGCATGCCGCCTAGTTGTGTTGCTGTCTGCAGCTGGCGGCACCTATTGGCCTCTCGCCGCAGCCCGCCCACCCGCCGCCCGTCGCAAACCGCCCACCGCCGCCTGTCGCAGCCCGCCCACCCGCCCATCCGCCCCCTGCAACCCGCCCATCCGCCCCCCCCCCCACCCGCCGCAGCCCACATGCCGCAGCCTGCCCACCCGCCCCCCTGCCCATCGCCCACCCGCTGCCCGTCGCATATAGGCAATGGTGCCCATCGGCCTCTCACTGCCTTATGCCCTCCCTCTCCCCCTGCCTGGCACATCCCTACCTCTCTACTCCCCCTTCCTTTCCCTCGGTAGGTTTTTGCCAAGAGACCCCGGGGGTGGTGCCGCGGGGGGGGGGGCAGCCCAGATGGGCTGTTTGCGCAACAGTAGCGGGAGCCCACTCGGGGCAGACCAGCCGTAAGGGGGAAGGGGACATATGGTGGACGGTCGGGACAGCGCGTGGAGGAGCAGGGCACCTGGGCCTCACGCACACAGAAACACAGCGAGGCAGGTTATGGACGGCCTGCGGACAGAGGCGCGTGGACGGCAAAAACAGTCGAACAACCCCGGCAACAACCAGCACATCCTCAATACGCCAACTACTGCGCAAACTGCACACCATGCCACATCCGGCACAGCCCCGGCACACCAACTACTGGGCTCCGCGAACGCGGAAACGACACCAGCAAGAGCATCGGCCGCAGCGGCTGACGGAAAGAAGCGACCCAACGCAATATGCGAAGGGAAGAACGGGTGACTGTCCAGGGCCCCGTAAAGAAACAACAACTGGACGGAATGTCACACGGGGGGGGGGTGTAAATCTGGCTCGGGGTGGTCCAAACGGGGCCACATTTGTACATGTGTACCTGGGGCTCGGTGGCATGGTGGCATGCAGGGCAGACTGTAGAGTGCCATCTCTTTATTCCTCGAAGAGCAGGGGGCTGGGTGCAGTACACCGTGTGCTGTCACCCCGTGTACTGCACCCAGCGTTAGTGTACGCCAGCGTCAGACTCAGCCAAGGACTCACACATGGCATTTGCACGCTGCGTGCGCTTGCTGGCCGACCAGACCTGTGGGTACAGCTGTGCGCAAGGGTTGGGCTTTGCCGTGCGCGACCGTGTGCTATCTTCAACTACAGCCGTGCGCGACCGTGCAACCGATTTTTTGGGCTGGAAAGCGCTTTCAGTGCTGGTCGCGTCCAACCTTTTTTGTGATGGTTCAGAATTGACCGGACTGTGTTTTACAATGCACAATGCCCTTACCCAAGAATTCCATCAGCGCCATTATTCATAAGTACTCTTTCCTGAAGTGCTGCTCAACTGTGCGCAACTGTGTGCTACCTTTACATGTTCTCGTGCGCAACCGTGCGGCGCTAGAGAAAGTAGCCGTGCGCAACCGTACACGCACGGCTGTAACCACAGGTCTGAGGCCGACCATGATCTGGATGTTAGGTGTCCTCATTGTTGCTATTGGGACCCAACCCGGTCCTTATCTTCATGCCCACTTCCTTTTTTTCAGGGTTTAAGTGTCCGGGGGACGGGACGAGGGCACCTTGTCCACCCGGGTCCTATTCCAGCACAACCAATGCAACAACTTGCGACGGCTGTCCTGGTATGTGTACTGGTGCTGCCAACGCCAACCCCTGGCCAAGGGAGGGGGGTTTATGGAGGTTGGTGGCTCGAGCACATGCCCTCAGCTGCCGACAGGCTGAGAGGCTGAGGCTTGTTGCAGGCTGCAATCCTCAACAGGAGTCCCCCTGTTGTCATCAGGAAAGCCCAGAGAGCAGCTGCAGCATGGGCACCAGTCTCAGACAGGGGACGGAAGACTGGCCCATTGTGGTCCACCTGCAACCGCCAAAATGGTGCATGAAGGCGCGAACCTCCTTCTGTGCCATCCTCCTGCAACCTCAACCCTCCTCCACCGCAACCCACCAAAGATAGAGGCAGGCCACCGGGCGTTGTCCACGCGTGGGTTGGAGGCGTGGGGTGAATACACATCAGTTAGCCGGGGGGTGGGGGGGAATGCAGCGTAGAATTTCTGTGTCTTTGTGCGAAAATGTTGTGCGCAATTTGTTCGGTGTGTTTACTGATTTGCACGGGTACACTAGGCTGTGCCGTTGCTCGCTTGTACCATGCCAAAGGATTTGGCTGATTCTAATTCGTTTCTCATGGAAGTCCCAGAAGTGCTGAAGTGGTCTTTCCTCATTTGTAGTGTTCCTGTGGCATGCAATGGGGTGCAGACGAGAGTCCCAGGAAAGTCCTCCAGGGGCCACCTTATGCATTTTCACCTTGTAAGGCGCCGGATAGGGCAAGACGGAGGGATGTTTACGCAGGTCTTGTACCCAAGGGTTTGCTCTCCTTAGGGGGCATTTGGGGAGGGGGTAAAAGCCAACCCATTCCGGTAAACCCGCCGTAAAAGTAGCGCACGGCGCAGATACTCCCCCCGTGCGGCCAAGTCAGACGCAGTGGTGGACGGATAAGAGCCGCGATCTCGTGATCAGCGAGGCATGCCAGTACACCGCTCGTTCACCGCAATCAGCCACCCCAACCGTTTCCGAATCGCCAGACCTTACCCCCCCCCCCCCCTTCAGCCCGTCTCCGGGACAGCCGACCCCCGGAGTAGTCAAACAGGACAAGTCATCCAGGGGCTCCGTTAACACAACCAAAACACGTTTGGGCCCACAGAGGGTCAGAATGAGCAGTGGCGAGAGGCCAATAGGCGCCGCCAAAGGCAAACAATCAGATACCGAGGCCTTGTGCCAAACTCCCCCCCCCCCCTTCAGCCCCCCAACTGCTTATATAACGACCAGGTACCTGCTTCGGCAACCAGGTTTGAAAACCCCCCCTCAGCCTCCTGCCCACTGCAGTGCATCATGCCCCCTCCCCTTGCAGCGGGATACGGCTGCAACGCATCGCATGCCGAGGTCTGCCCGCCCGGGACGTACAGTGGCGTCGGCATTCCGTCTTGCGAGCCGTGCTCCGCGGGTTACGCATGCCCCTCCCGGACGGTGGACAAGGAGCACGAATGCCCGACCGGCGCCTACGCCGACACCGGAGATGGCGTCTGCACGGCGTGTGAATCAGGTGCGCACGCAGGGCCCTGGCTTCAGCCCAAGGGAACTCGGGCTGGAAATTGCGGGAAAGGCCAAGGGGTTGGGGGAGGGTACGGGGCGGGGGCTCAATTGACTGGGACAATGAAACAAGGCACCCAACGAATCGGAGGAATGCCGTCAAAAACGGTCCAAAACGGGTCACCGAATCCCACACAATTCATGAATTGCCCGGACGGCGCTCGATCCAAAAATGCCGTTTTCGTTGTTTCAGACATTCAGGCCGTGAAGTGGTTCCCTCCGGGCCATCCCGAGGGTCTGGAATGGGGTCTCTGGTGATGGGGGCGTATATCTAGACCGCAGAAGTCGCGTCATGCAGCGGGGCGTTGTGGGGTCCCGGGTGGCGGGTGGACCGCCCAGAGCACAGTGCGCCCTCGGGAGGGGCACCCCTAAGGCACAGGGGTGCCGGGTCGCACGGTGCTCCGGTGCGCTGCATATCCGGGCACTTCGTTTGGGGTGTTGATTGACCACGATGGGGTATGCATGTGTGGTAACCGCTGAGGCCAACCGCCAACGACTGCCGGTGCTCCTGCTGCCGCGGCCCGTTGGTGTCGTCCCGTTGCGTTCTGTCACATCGGATCCGGGAGAGAGTACCCTGGAGAGTTCACGGTCTGGAAATGCCTGAATGTGAAGTGAAAGAGGCCATGTGCTTCACACATCATCCGACCGTACAGCTCTGTGGCAAACCCTGGCGCACCCAGTCAGAGCACGTTTGGACCCTTTTTGGAGGCCCATGTCGTTGGGGGGGTTTGTCTGTTTCTTGGTTGTTGTTGTTGTTGTTGTTGTTGTTGTTGTTGTTGTTGTTGTTGTTGTTGTTGTTGTTGTTGTTGTTGTTGTTGTTGTTGTTGTTGTTGTTGTTGTTGTTGTCGTCGTAGTGGTGGTGGTGGTGGTGGTTGTAGTGGTGGTGGTAGTGGTGGTGGTGGTGGTGGTGGTGGTGGTGGTGGTGGTGCATGCAGCCACTGAACACACTTGACGTCGGATTCGATGCCCTGGAATGCTGGATGCCGCAGACCGCACCGAGCCGCAGGACGCCCTCCCCTAGTCCCGGTCCCCACTCATCCACGGGTAGGAGGGCACGTCCCTTCAAGGAGGTCCTTCAGCGTTCCGCCTGCGGAAGCCGCGGCACGCCCGAAGCGCTCTCATGAGAGAGACGTTGCTGAAGAATTCGGTTGGGTGCGGTGCGGCGCATGGCACGCGCCGAGCGTAGTGGGTGTGTCTGAGGATGGCGACTGAGCCCATGCGCGTGCTCTTTGGGGCCGTGAGGGGGCGCATGCGGCACACCACGCGGCCCTTTCGTCGCAGGGTGGGCGTGTCCCTCAACGACGAACAGCAGCCTTCAATACGCCTGCGCGTTTGGGACGTATTCCGTGGGTTCGCAAGTCATGGTATGCCGCTGTACCCCCGTGCCCAGTGTGCGCGCGCGCGATTGGACCCTTGATGCAGTGGCAGAGGCAGGTGGTGGACGACCAGAATACGGAGGGGAGTGGGCAGCAAAGGCCGAGAAACGACCCCCGCAGCAATCAGCACAACCCCAATGCACCAACTACTGGGCTCTTCCAATGCGAAGACGAGCAGGAACACAGGCCGCGGCGGCCGACAGAACGCAGCGACCCGACGCCGCACGCGGAGGGAAGAACGGGTGATTGTCCAGGGCCGCGTAAACAAACAGCAACCCGACGGAATGTCACCGGGGGTTACTGGCGGTTGGAAATGCAGCCGGGGCTGGTGTTGAGGCCCTTCGGGTAGAGTCAGGGCCGGATTGTTGGGGGTGGGGAGGGGTCTCCCCTCCCCTTTTAAGCGATTCTCTGCCCTCCCCACATGCACACTCACCCAGACCCACACAAAGCCCGGAGGCTCGCCGCCGTGAACCACCAACAACTGCTCTTCGCCGGAGGTACCAACCGGCAAACTCACCGGACGTTTGACGGTTCAGTGCCCCTCGAAAGGCATTGCGCGCGCGCGCGCGGGTTTCGGTCTGCCCCCGGGGGTGCAGGCGTCTGGGCCACTGAAGAGGCGAGCCTGAGCCCCTCTCGGAAACCACTGAACATACGCCTCTGACACACAGACACCCTATGAACCTTCATGCCAATGAACCTGAGCGCTTTGGGGGCGAGGGGAACCGTATGCCGGTGCGTGCTTCTACATTTGGTGCTACTTGGAAGGCGCGTCAGGCAGCCACTTCACAACGGATATAAGCGCAGCAGCAGGGACGCAGGGGAAAAGCAGGAAAACGCAAGGGGGAAAGCAGGAAGCAGCCACAACAAAGCCACCGGGCGAAGACCAGCCAGAGCCAGAAAAGCAGGAGAAAAAGCGGAACGGGGGAACCATAAAGTACGTTTTGCTCTCCCTGACTCGTTGCTCACACCCACGGAGGGTCCCATGCAATGGTGTCATAGTTTTGTGGTGCCACCAGTCAGGCCCTTTCTTTCCACACGCTTCTTGATGGTCCCCGACAATGAGGCCGCGTGTGCATCAGCAGCGTGTGACTTCGCATGCGGTCCCTCTCTGTAGAGACCGATGGTGTCAACAGACCCACGCAGGCAACGGAGGCAGCAGTTGAAAACAATGTCCAATTTCTCCATTTCGGCCCCGGCTCGGATTGTTGTGGGGCAACTGTGTGGCAGAGGGGGGAGTTTCTCTTCCCTTTGCCCGCTGTCGTTCACCCCGTTTCACTCCCGTTATCACGCAGTCGTGGGATGGAACTGCATGACAGTTTGTTCTTTTCCCGTTGCCAATGCCCAGCCCATGCCTCCCGCCCCACGGTGTTGAAACCCGGTGATGGTTCTGCAGTAGGGATGTGCTGGAACGGCTGACTACCGTCGGAATAGGGGGGGTACCCCCCCCCCCCCCCGGACCCAGATTTGATAGTGGGAAAAAATGAACGTTACAAAAGGAAATATTGATTTGGGCCATTTTTGATGCACAAACTTTTGGGTTCCAGACCCCCCGCCCCCTCTCTTCTAATACGTCCCTGTTCTGAAGGGATGGGACGGGTGTCGGTCAGCGGCGGCAGCGTTGCTGATCACGACTGCGCCCTCCCTCGCACCGCTGTTGACTGGCCTTCTTCGGGTGCCGTCACCCCCTTCGCTTTTGGTTTCGCAGTGTACGCCCTGTCCGCAAAGCACAATGTGCCCCGACACGAGCAGCGCCACGCAGATCCCCTGCCCGTCGGGATTCTACGGACTGGTATGCGTCCGCTGCGCACGTCTCGTTTGGGGTACCCTGGGGACACTCGTGGCCATTGCGACGCGGCGATATCCCCCTGGGCCGGAGGGTGTCAAGGGCTTGGCCGGCGGGTTAGGCCGGCATTCGGGCGTTTTGGGGCAACTGTGAACCCCCCCCCCCCAGGGCATTGATTTAATTTTCATTCCGACCGGGGGGGGGGGGCCTCCCCCCTGGACCCCCTCCCCCCCTCCCCTGGACCCCCTCCCCCCCTCCCCCCCTCGCTCTAAATCACCTAAAAATCAAGGTTCTGGGAACTATTTTCGCTTGTGACCAAAAAAACCCCCCTGCGCCTTCGGCGCACCTGTACCAGGGTTCTTTGGTCATTCCGCTTGTATCCTTTGTCCCCTGTCCCACAGATATCATGTCACAAAGGTCCATAAGTGCGTTCTTTGGCTCCCCGGTCCAACCGTGCCCCCGCGCAAAACGCGACGGCGTTATAACCACAATCCTCTATTTTCGTTTTCAAGATAGATGGACTGGGAAGAAAAGGCAAGAGGCATACAATGCTGCACAGAAAGCATGTTCCACACTTTTTCTGAACACTCCAATGGCAACTCTGTGCGAGTTTGTGCGACAAGCAGCCATAATGGCGCAACAAGCCCGCGAGGTGCGCTGCCTGCCGCATGAGTTCCTGCTCATGCAGCCCGTTCTGTGCGCACGCTGGGCAGCACAACTGCCACGAACACGTGCTCAGTTGCAACATGCGTATTTTCTGTCTTTCACGGCCCCAACAAAACTGCACTGTCCTGCACCTGAGGTCCCAGTCA
The DNA here is from genome assembly GCA_964036045.1 of Eutreptiella sp. 'Long Island Sound 2002'. NCBI lineage: Eukaryota > Euglenozoa > Euglenophyceae > Eutreptiales > Eutreptiaceae > Eutreptiella > Eutreptiella sp. 'Long Island Sound 2002'. Next base: position 2,609,697 of record OZ038396.1, on the reverse strand, counting down.
AACCCAAACAAAAAGCAAGTATGGACCCAGAAAGATGAGTTGCATTACCTTTTCTTCCAACATTATGACAAAAGTATATGCTGACCGGGTCATTGTGATACAATTTTGCAATTCCTTGGGTGTTTGTTGCATTCCGACCGGGGGGGGGACCCCTGCCCCCTGGACCCCCTCCCCCCCCTCCCCCCCCCCCTCGAGCAACGCCCTGCCCCCCCCCCCCCCTCCCCCCACCCCCGTGCGCACCACCGATGGGCACCACCGAAGGGTACCACTTGGGGATCCGGTTGCATTCCCCACATCAGCGGTGGTGGTAGTGCGCATTGTTTAGCTGCGGGTTTGAGGGGGTTTTGGGGCAGTTTTGGGGTGGTCGGGGACACGGCGAGTCGTTGGCTCGCGTTGTGGGCCGTCGCGTGCTCTACCCTCTCGACCTCCCGGAGCCTCTGCAACCGACGGCGGGAACCCACGGGCCTCCGTCGGCGTACCACGTCTGCCGCCGCTCGCGCTGCGGTGCGCTGTCGGCCAACGTCGGACCCCTCCCCCCCCATGAACAACGGTCCTGCGCCACTGCCGCGCTGGCGGTCCCACGCTGCACAGCCCCCACACTCTTCTCACACGCCTATGAACAAAGGGCAATACGTTTGGGTACACCCGCCCTCACCCCGTTCCCATAACCGAAGGAAATAAGGGTGAGGGTTCTACGTGGCACACGCGGGGCCTGGGCCCTGACCTGGGGCCCACGGGTGCGAACCCCCGGTGGGACCGGGGGGGTGCGGAGTTCCGGAATGGAGTGGAACGGGAATGGACCGATGCACCAAGAAGGGCCCACGGGCTTCGGGATGGGCTTCGAATAGGGCCAGGGATGAGCCGCGCGGGTGTGCACAAAGGACGGCGTTTCAGGGCCCAAAGGGGGGTACCCACAGCCCTGAGGCAGGGATGGATCTGATAGTGACCGAAGTATTTTGGCGGGGGGGGGGTCGGGCTCTGAGGGGCCTGAGATGACGAAATGACGATTAAGAAACTCTTTTGTCCCAAATTTTTGGCGCCGGAGCCGCTGAATGTTGTTTCTGAGGGACCAAAAGTAGTCTAAAATCTCGAAAACAAGTTCTTTTACAAAATGTCACGAGGCCCATCAAATCGATCAGCGGAATGCGCTGAACTCGAAGATGGATGTGGCGGGGGCCACAACTCACTTTCCTTTTGAAGGGTCAAAAGTGGTCAAAATTGGCCAAAATTGGCCGGCCGAATTTCGTCCGTCATTTCGTCATTCGGGGGGGCTGGGGGGGGGGTTCTGGGGGAGGGGACCCCCCACTATCTCCATCCCTGCCTTGAGGCCCATCATCGCCCGCACGGCGGACGGACCATCGCCAAGGGCCCCCCGGCCGCTGCCCCGCACCATCCACATTGTTCGTCTCGCGCAGCTCGGCTGGGGCAATTGCACGCAGTGCCCCGCCGGATTCTACTGCCCCAGCGACTCCGCCGTCCCTCTGCCGTGCCCTGACCGGTACTACTCCTTCGGGCAGGCGGACACCTGCACCATATGTCCGGCGGGCTACCAGTGCCCTGATCGCATGGGGAGGGATCTGTGTCCCTTGGGCACGTATTCCCCCGAGGGAAGCATGAGCTGTCTCACATGCCCCCCTGGTTTTGGATGTGAGACCCCTTTCGTGGACCCTGTGGAGTGTCCAGCAGGTGTGTCACGCGCCCCTGGGCTGCATGCACCTGCACAGCGTTGCATCCCGCGAATCGAGGGCCAGCCAAAGGGTAGCATGCTTTGCACGACAATGTTTGCTGCGTGCAAGCACCAGCAGCACAAGTCTCGCTCCATAGCCCGCCTCACACATCTCGTTCGTCTTGCTCAAACATCCCACCGCACACACCCGAATCAACACTTGTGGCCGGTCCTCATCTTCGGCGAGCCCCCCCACCGACCTTTGAAAGGCCTCATACCATCACCTCAACGCCGACGGCCCAGCAGTCAGAGCAATGATGGGAAAAGAGGTGTCGGCACTGGATTTGTTGCCTCTGGTTTGCAGTCAGGCTTCAAAACCGAGCGTCGCACGGGAGTTGATGAACAGAATGGCCGTACAGCCACCAAAACACATCCTCAGCAGCATTTTGCTTCTCATCTGCCGAACAAAACTGCGCAGCTCAACCCAAACTGGCGCCGCAGCCAGTGCCATTGCCGCCGGCACTTGTGATGCCCCTTTGCGCAATGTCACACGTACCTCCAATGGACACAAATCGGAACTAGGGTCCGCGCAATGCATTGCTCAGCCCGCAGTGCTCGCGGCCGATCGTGTGCGGCCTGTGCAGTTGCCGCGGCCCAAGTTACTGCACTCCCTTTGCGTTGCAGGCACGTACAGCCCAGGAGGGCAACCGTCCTGCGTGACCTGCCGGAACATTTCTGGGAGCAGCTACTACCAGAATACGTCCGGCCAGGCCTACTGCTTACCGTGCCCTGCCGGCTACTCCTGCCTGCCCGACCCTGATCGAGACCCAACACCTTGCCCAAAGGGGACTACGTCGTCCACTGCGGAGGGCCACTGCACACGTATGCCTGCCCCCTGCTTTTCGGGGTTCCGGTTGCGGGGGTCTCCACGGTTGGCGTTGATGAGGCCCCCCTCCCCCGATCACGCCCTCTGAAGCACTGGGGCTCCATCTGCAGCATTTTGACCATTTGGGGGACGGGGGCGTCTTTGCTGACCTTCCAGTGCACGGCACTGCGCCGGGAGAGCGCCCAGTCCTCCTCTGTGCTCACCGTACCCTTACCGTACCCTTCCTGCAGTAACTCCCCAGCGACCTCCGTGCCGAGCAGCTCCCTCCCGAGCACGTCCACGTGCTGGTTTAGGATCACAAGGCCGGCCCTCTCCAGCACGGCCGACTTGAACTGCTGCGTATCTCAAAGCGATACCAGCGGACGCTTGGAATACAGGGGCCTCTCCTTCACCTGCATTGGCAGGGCAACATCACCGCGCAGGCGCAGCCCACCCCCCGCCCCTCTCCCTCCAACAACAGAGGCCCTGGCCCGGTAGCCCCCACTTCCATCCGAAACTACCAACCGGCACACTTCCTCAGCCTTTATGGCGCATGTTGAGTTGTCGGCCAACATATGACAAGGCACACTCTATCAAAAGAAGGGCACAAACTGAAACCTTCAGCATAGGCTTCTGACCCGGACTTGCTTGCCACCTGCAGCCTCAATCTCACCACAGAATCTAGAGTGGACTGCAAACTGAGTCCGGGAAGGCCAGTTTGGGATATCTGGGCCGCAGCCCCAGGCCCCACTTCATTACCCACGGGCGGGGGGGCGGAAATGTCAGTACTTTCGTCTGACCTCTTGAAAGGTGCCCGCAGGGATGTATTAGAAAGGCTGACAACCATAGGAGGAGCCCCCCCCACCCCCCCCCCTAAACGCCCCCCCCCCCCCTCGACCAAAGTGACCGTTGTGGGAAAAACGAAATTTGCAATTGGGACAATCTTGTCCGGCCATTTTTGGTACACACACTTTTGGGTGCCCCCCCCCCCCTCTGTTCTAATACCTCAATCGCACTAGCGCCTCAATCGCACTAGCCCCTCAATCGCACTAGCGTCCAGGACTTGAAAAGGCGAATGCCCCCTCTGTTCTAATACATCCCTGAGTGCCCCTATGAAGCCCAAAAAGGATCGGTATGTATCACTGAACACGCATATGCGTTTAGATTCCAGCTGCACTTTGTGCTGTGATGCTCTTTGATGGCTGTGGGAGTGGTCTGGAGCAGTCGTCTCTGGCCCGATGTCTTTGCCGCATCCGTTCGCAGCTCGGTGCAAAATCGAAACCCAGGTCCGGACACCCCAGGTCCCGACCAGAGAAGGCCTTTCCCCGCAACGATGGGAGGACCTCCAGAGTTCCGTTTGACAACTGGGCAACCCAAAGGGGGAGGACGGGGTGGTGGTGCCGCAGCCCCCTAACCCCCGCCGGCATTCGACCCCCCCGCCCTCCCCCCAACCCACCCCTCCCTCAAGTTCCTGAGCCAAATGTTCCTTTGGCGCATGGGACCACTTCCGAAAGCCCACGCCTCCACAGCGTGCATTGAACCGCGGCACATTCACATCCGATCATTCGCGCAGATGTAGTTGTAGTGACTATAGCTGGGGTTTTTTTTTTCGTTTTTCCCAATGAAAAATTTTTTCCCAAAAATTTTTTTCCAACAAAAATTTTTTCCGATAAAAAAAACGCAGATTTTGCAAAAAGGCTTGGAACCTCCATTTCTGCTCTGGTGTATGGCATTTGGTGGCTGTTTCCAGCGGTTTTCTGTCAGGTTTGCTCTTCAGGTCCTTCGACAGGAACAAACCCCCGCAAACTCAGCACCCCAAGCCCCCGCCCTTTGACCCCGACCGCCCCTCACACGGAACCCTCAGGACCTCCCGCAGCAGATGGTCTTCCTCCAGTGGACCTCCACGTCACCCCCGTGCCATCGCGCCCACACCTGCGCACATCATCTGCAGACTGTTCCGTGGTACTCCCGACGCAGGCCTCAACCGCTACTTCCGTGGCCTCCCCCACTTGCACGGTCTGCCCTGCGGGTCTCAAATGCCCGGACCCTGCACTTGACCCTGTCCCCTGCGGTCCTGGCACCTACAGTGAGATGGGCGCCTCCGACTGCACGCCGTGCGCCGCCGGCTACGAGTGTCCGACCCCCACTTCGGTGCCCAAAGCATGCACCCAGGGATACTACTCCCTCGCCGGGCAGACCAACTGCACCCTGTGCCCGGCGAACCACCGCTGCCCCAGCGTGAACGTGGCCCCGATCCTGTGCGACATCGGCGTCGGCGAGTACTCGCTGCTGGGGCAGTTTGACTGCAGCGACTGCCCCCAGGGCCAGGCGTGCGAGGTATTGGACGGCTACGGCCTGTTCACCGTCAATATACGGGAATGCAAGGCAGGTGTGCCGCAGCGCTGGTGGCGGCCGCTGGGGTGTTGCGTTGTGTGTTTGTCATGTGGGGCGTACCACATGTCCCGGATGTGATCGGGCATGGCTGGCGGGGAGCAGAGGCCCCTGCCTGAAGCCTTCGTTATGCTGTGCAGGCCTGGGGCAGAGCTGTATTGCCACAGGCAGCAACCGCTACCATCACGTGGTCCCTGGTCACCCTGTATGCCCTGTACTACTCTGTACCCCTGAAACCCGCCCAGGGCCGTCCCATCCTCATGCGGATTTTTTTGGTCTTACCACTTTGCTGCCTTGCCATTGCGCAGGGCGCGCGTAGCATCTGGGCAGAGCGTGGTGTGTGGTGCATCTGTAGGGTCGGATCAGGGCGGGGGACTGGGTTGCGTGGACCACAGGTGTGATGAGGTGGGGCTGGGCCAGTTATGTCTGTTGCTGGTCCTGACTGGGCAGACAGTCAGAAAGCGTCAGCCACCTGAGATGGTGCCACAACAACAGCTTCTGTTAAGGAGAGCCCTACACAATGTGGGATCAAGCCCACCAAACGCATATGTGCCAATGCTCCATATGACCCTCTTAGGAGTGGTTTCCCTAGAACACAGGTCTTCTAAGGCAGTTGCCTCTCAAGCACTATCCTTTGGAAGAGTGCTTAGTGCTATTGTGGTGCGTTGAGCGGTTGTGCTAGGATGCTCCGCTGCGGTGAAGGCAGCCTGCTGCGACAGGCATGTTTCTGGGTGTCATTGTTAGCGCTCTTGGCATGCACGTTCCCATTGTGCCCGCGCAGTTTGCTCAATAGGGACCCTTTGGTGGGCCAGTTGGAGCCGCTGCAATGTGTGTGTAGGAGCCCTTGGTACGTCACATTTTGCTGAAAAGGGGTTGCAGAGGTTGCCAAGAAGTAACAATAACCAACCACAGGCCCGCAGGAAAAAACAACCAACATTCACGGTCTATGCTTCTTCTTGTGCCACAATCTGGGGATTTGTACCGAACTTTGCAGTGGTACTTGAGGATTGGTGCCCAGATTTCTCTGCACCAAAATTCGCCATTCCAAATATCGCACGCCCCCCCCCCCCGCCCGGCACCTTGGCAATTGTTTGGCTCATTGCCCTCCTCTGCAGGTGAGTACACAATCCAAGGCAGCGCGCACTGCCACAGCTGCCCCGCCGGGTCCATGTGCCCCACCACCACCGACCCCCCGCAGCCGTGCCCGGCCGGCTACTACTCCTACCGGAACGCCACCTCCTGCACCATCTGCCCGGAGGGGCACGCCTGCTACAACAAGACCAACCCCCTCCCCTGCCCCCTTGGGTGGTACTCCACCGCCGGGGACGAGGTCTGCCACCCGTGCCCCGCCGGGTACGCCTGCTCCTCCCCCAACGCACTGGGGGCGCTCTGTCCCCCCGGCACCTTCGCCTGCGCCGGCTCCACCAACTGCACCAACTGCCCCGCCGGCATGGCTTGCCCGGACACCAAGACCCCGGACAGCAACTACCCCTGCCCCCCCGGGACCTACCGCATTGTGGGCCAGACCTCCACCTGCACCACCTGCACGGCCGGCTACATGTGCCCGTACACGGACGTGGACCTGGAGATGCCCTGCGGCTACGGCCACTACTCGCTCCCGGGGCAGACCAACTGCACCATCTGCCCGGCGGGCTACGCCTGCATGGACCAGATCGGGACCATGCAGCCCTGCAAGGTCTGCTGCTACTGCCACGGGACTTCCCCAACCGAGGCCACGGCTTAGTGGCGACCGTGGCCTATACCGGGGAGGATGGGGAAGGACCCCTCCCCAAAACTGGGGTGGGACGAACCAAGGACCACAGGGCGGTCACTGTGCAGCGCACATCACCCAGACCAGCGCACAGGTGCACACGCCACGCGCGTCACTGGACACCCTGTGAGGCACACTCTTCGGCTTTGGGCTGCGGCATGCCCCCCCCCCCCCCCCGCCCCTTCGGACAGGGTGTGTGGCCAGCTACAACCACCATGGCATTGGTGAGGAGGTGGAGTGGAGGTCTCCGTTTGTTGTATGCTTACCCCTTCAGCCACCGCGCCACTGCCACACTTCATCTGTGAAACAGCAACACCAACTAAGCGCACAAAAGTCCGTCATTTTTGAAGCAACACAGATTTCTTTCCGCATGACCAAAAAAGGGACAAATACACACTTGTGCACGTCCAAGGTGACCCCCGCGGCGCATTCCAGGAAAAGTCGGTTGCGGAGGACTTTAGGGCAAGTGACCCCCCCCCCCCCTCTGGGGCAATCCAGTAGCTCTTGGTAGGTGGCTGTGTCAAACAAGGCGAGTCTACGAAGGGTTGCACCTACACCCTCGCTTAGCTCATTTCAATTCGGTCTCAGCCCCCCGGAGTCTCTCCCAGCCCGTGAGCGGCGGGAAGCTCTTTACGGCCATCCTTGGAAATGGTTTCCTTGCCTCATCAAGGACGTCAAGCGGCTTGGTCACCCGCAACACTTTCTTGATGCCGTGCTACACACAGACAGCGCTCTGAAAAGCATAACCGCAACAGGTTTGCGCTGTAACGGTGCGTTTCGTTTTCTCACACCCATTTGCATCGTATTTCATCTTCGCTCCTTTTGAAGGCATGTGCCTTTGAGCGGTTGCATTCCAGGTGCTCTTGGTGGGTGGCCGTGTTAAACAGGGTAAGTCTACCAAAGGTTCTTACACCTTCGCTTAGCTCACCTCAATCAGGTCAGGCCGGGGGGCAACTCCACAGGGGCAGGGGGGGGGGCAAGAGGACCTGAATGCCTGGGGGCCCTTCTGTATCCCTGGTCCACCTCCACACAGGTCGGACAGTACTCCGTCGCCGGGCAGGAGGACTGCACCCCGTGTCCCGCGGGGCACATCTGCCCCTTCCAGACATCCAACGCGATGGAGAAGTGCAAGAACGGGACGTACACGTTCGAGGGGGAGGAGGTCACCGAGTGCAACGTCTGCCCCGTCGGGTACGCGTGCCCGGTGACAAACCCCTTTCCGTGGGTCTCACCCGCCAAGTTGTGCCCCACGGGCACGTACGCGGCCGCGGGGTCCCAGTCGTGCACCACCTGCCCGGCGGGTTTCTGGTGCCCGGATCGGACGCAGCCAAACCCCATGTATGTTATCGCAAGCAACGGCCCAGTGACTAGCACACCATGTGTCTATCCTCAAGAGGCTCGACATTCACAAATCAACCACACCACACCACATGTGTATCCTCAAAATGCTCAATATTGATTGGTGAATCCAGCAACGGGCCAGTAACTGCGAGCAACAGTGCCAGCAACGGGTCAGCAACTGCCAACAACGGGTCAGTAACTGCCAACGACGGGTCAGTAACTGCCAACGACGGGTCAGTAACTGCCAACTGCCAACAACAGGCCAATAATTGCCAACAACGGGTCAGTAACTGCCAACAAAGGGTCAGTAACTTCCAACAACGGGTCAGTAACTGCCAACAACGGGTCAGTAACTGCCAACAACAGGCCAATAATTGCCAACAACGGGTCAGTAACTGCCAACAACGGGTCAGTAACTGCCAACAACAGGCCAATAATTCCCAACAACGGGTCAGTAACTGCCAACAACGGGTCAGTAACTGCCAACAACGGGTCAGTAACTGCCAGCAATGGGTCAGTAACTGCCAACAACAGGCCAATAATTGCCAACAACGGGTCAGTAACTGCCAACAACGGGTCAGTAACTGCCAACAACGGGTCAGTAACTGCCAACTGCCAACAACGGGTCAGTAACTGCCAACAACGGGTCAGTAACTGCCAACAACGGGTCAGTAACTGCCAACAACGGGTCAGTAACTGCCAACAACGGGTCAGTAACTGCCAACAACAGGCCAATAATTGTGCAGGGCGGTCCTTAACAGCAAAAGAAAGAAAGAAAGAAAGAAAGAAAACTGTTCCGTTACGCCTGTGCTGTGAAAAAGCTGCGGATACTGACAGGGATTGGAGAGTAACCGACGGCGGTTGGACGGCGGTTGAGTGACCGAAGGCGGTTCAAGCCTGTGGAAAAATGCTCTCATGGGCGGTCCTTGATAACATTACAGAGAGAGAGAGAGAGAGAGAGAGAGAGAGAGAGAGAGAGAGAGAGAGAGAGAGAGAGAGAGAGAGAGAGAGAGACCTTAAGGACCGCCCTGCCATGGTGTTGGTGAGTGGTGTTGGAGAGTGGGGCATATGGCATGGACCTTGCCGGCACACTCTGTTTGTGGCAGTATCCCATTTGCACGGAGAGTTGTGTTCCAGCCACACGGAAGCCCGACTCCCAACCACCTACACACATGTGCATGTGCCCATCTCTCGCCTGATGTCAACTGCTGCCGTGCCTCTCAGTCCCTGTGCCCTGGGCACGTACTGCCCAGCGGGCTCCACCGAAGAGACGGACTGTCCCCCCGGGTTCTACTGCCCGACGCAGGACGCCACCCCCAAGATCTGCCCTGCGGGGACCTACGTGCTGGACCCGGGCCGCGCCCACTTCTGCAACGTCTGCCCCGGGGGCTCCTTCTGCGCCTCCACCACCTCCGTCGAGCTGTGCGCCGCAGGCCACTACAGGTGCGGGGGACCCTGATGCTGCTCGAGACTTGTGTGGAACCGATGCCCCTCCCCAGGGATGTATTAGAATGGCGGTACACCATTAAGGACCCGGAGGACACGAGTATGACATAGAACAGCCATCAAGGTCCAAGAGGACACGAGTATGATATAGAACAGGCATCAAGGTCCAAGAGGACACGAGTATGATATAGAACAGGCATCAAGGTCCAAGAGGACACGAGTATGATATAGAACAGGCATCAAGGTCCAAGAGGACACGAGTATGATATAGAACAGGCATCAAGGACCTAGAGGACACGAGTATGATATGGAATAGCCATCAAGGACCTGGAGGACACGAGTATGATGTAGAACGGCCATCAAGGACGTAGAGAACAGGAGTATGATATAGAATAACCATCAAGGACCGTAGGAGGGGAGGTACCCGCCCTGGGACCCAACTCCCAGACCACAGTGACCATCGTGGGAAAAAACGAAATTTGACCATTTTGAAAATCTGGTCGGGCCATTTTTGGTACACAAAGTTTTGGGTCCCAGACCCCCCCCTCCCCCCCTTCAATTACTCTGAATGTCTGACTAATGTAGTCAGACATGATGTTCTGTTTTCTGTTTCAGACCCAGTGTGTGTCTTGAGGTTTAACCAGGTTTGGCATCGAGAATAAAGATGCACTTATGCCTGACTGTGGAGTGCATTGCCTCTGGTTTGCATTTGTCTGTTTTTTAATTAGGTCACTCCCCCCCTTCGATTACTTCCCTGCCCCTCCCCCCCTTTGCCCTGAGTTACATCCGCCCACATCAGATGTGGTTCAGAGCACCCTCAATCTTCAGGGTGTGGGAATGTCAGCGCTGGCAGGGAAGGGGACGCCACAGGGCAGAAGGCAGCAACTGTGAGCAGTGGGGTCGGGTTCCACTCTCACCCACAAAAATCCCCCACTACCACCGCGCTGCCCCCTCCCCACAGCCACACTCCCCCAGAACCATGCACAGCCCTGAGGCGCGCCTCCGGAAAACGAACCCAAGTGTTGAACCAGAATGGGCATGGGGACATCTCTCCCACTCACGCACCAATGTCCCCACCGGCTGTCGCAAAAAGATGTGGACAATTGCCTCTCCAAAACCCACACAAGTGGTCACGTCCGGAAGTGTGGACCGGCACACTTACTCAGCCTTTACTGCAACACCCGGCTCCCCCTAGGCCTCCTGCCCCCAAACAGAGAATATCGACCTGCGGTGGCATTGTGGCCGTGGCAGGGCCTGGCTGCCCTGAAGGTACTGCATGACAGACACCAACGCACCTACTCCAACCAAAAGCAGCCTGTCCCTGGGGGTGCCAACAGAGGGCACACCCACGCATGAGGGGGTAGAGGGTAGGCTCCCAAAGGGCCCACGGCCCGCCTCCCTGTGGGGCTGAATGCAGCAATGGTGGTGGTGGTGGTGGTGTTGTGTCGAAGGACCCCCCTCCCCCCCACCTCCGCCTCGAGTGCAAAGAGGACCTTGTGCCAACAACGACGGAGGTTCTGGGACCATGGAATTTCTGTCTGAGGCTGTTGCGCCATGACTGTGTGCCTGGAAATGAGATTTCTTCTGCGCTTTTGCACGTTTGGGCAGGCCCCCGGGCTTCTTTAGAATAATTAAAAACCAAGGGGGGGGGACCCCTCCCCCAAAACCCCCTCCCCCCCTCCCCAGACCAAAGTGACCATAGTGGGAAAAAACGAAATTTACAATAGGGAAAATCTGGTCAGGCCATTTTTGGTACACCAAGTTTTGGGTCCAAAACCCCCTCCCCCCCTCCCCCCCCCTGCTCAAGAGAAGCCCTGCCGCAGGCCTTTGGTACGCTGCTGCTGCCACCACACTGTCCCTTGCTGCGTATGTGTGGTCAGGGCCACGCATAGACCCCCGTCTGAACAACACCGAGGACACGAGGCGTTGCTTGCTCAACTTTTTGTGTGTTGCGTTGTTTGTTGTTTGCGCGCGTGTGGGTTGGGTGGGCGGGGGGGGGGGGGTGCACGTGTGGAGGGTTGCCGGGGTGTGGGAGTTCAGCGGCGCTCTGTACCCCACTCTCGTCCCAGTTTGGACCGCCAGACCGCCTGTACGCCGTGCCCCGCCGGTTGGCTCTGCCCCCGCGCCTCCAACACCCCCACCCCCGACGGCCACGCCTGTCCCCAAGGCAGCTACTGCCCGCAGGCCTCCGTCACCCCCATCAAGTGCCCCGGAGGTACCTACGGCAACACTACCCACGGGCAGTCCCGGGATCAGGCCTGCACCGACTGCCCGGAGCGCTACTACTGCCCGGAGGGCACCACCCACGTCACCGAGACCCTCAAGTGCCCCGCGGGGTTCTTCTGCCCGGCGGCCTCCGAGGCCCCGACCCCCTGCCCCGCCGGCACGTACAGCGGCGTCGTGGGGGCCATCACCATCTCCGTCTGCCTGGTGTGCCCCGCCGGGTTCTACTGCCCGGAAGGCACGTCGGCGGTCCAGCCCCGGTATGTGTGCCCACGCGGACCGGGAGCACGTTCAGACGTCGGGTTGATCGGTTCTGGGGGTGCAGCAACGCCGTGAACGTGGGGCGGTATGGGCAGTGGAAAAGAGGGAGATGAACGTTGTTTGTCTTGGCCGGATTGTCCGTGAGATTGGGTGGGTGGTGCGGTGCACACACACTGTCGCGGCGTGCAGATATTGGGTGTTTTCATGGGGGGGCCGAATCCATCCACGAAACGGGGTTTTTGGCTGAACTGCTCAAGAACTTTGTCCCCTGGGGGCGGGCGGGCGGGCGGGCGGGCGGGCAGGTGGTTGTCCAGCACTTCCCTTTTGTATCGGGAGGGTCCGGTGAAGGGATAAGGTCGGCCCGCATCGCGGCAGTCCATGGGCCTACGGCTGCTGGGGTATGCAACACTCATCGGTGACCACTGCAGGCCACCGCCAACCCGTCCTTTGCTGTGACAGAGCGGTGCCTATGGTCTTATGATGGCCACTGACGGGCATCTGCTCTGTGTTGTGTGCTGCTGACCCGTGCCTGTGCACTGGGTGGGGACGGGCTGCGGCGGGTGGGCTGGCGGGGCGGGCTGCGGCGGGCGGGCGGGCGGGCGGGCGGGTGGGGCGGGCTGTGGCAGGCGGGCGGGTGGCGGGCTGTGGCGGGCGGGCGGGCGGGGTGGGCTGCGACGTGCCGTGACACAGCATTCTCATCGGGGGAGAGGGGGATAGGAGGTGCTATGCTATGCCCTTTTGAAATCAGTCCGTCAGGAGGTCTTAGAACTTTTTCTTTTTGAACACATAGTCCGAAGTCACAAACCGAGTGTTCTCCGGAGGCCAGCCCAATTTACAATTGCGCACCCACATCCCTGGGTCAAGGATCAGTGGGTCGGCCTGTAGGGGTCAACTCAGTATGTGGACGGGCACACTGCGCAGACCCCTGCTGGTAGCCAGGGTTCCGGGACCATGTCGAGTCCGGATTCTCGACATACCGGGAGATGGAACGTACTTCAAGATGTTCTAAAATCTAAAGGCGGCATCACCGCAGAAAGTCGCCCCTACTCCAGGCCCGGGGCTCATGAAGAACAGTGGGGGTACCTGGCGGGCTTTGTATCTTTTTCTCGACCTCTCCGCACCCAGGCTCCATGTTGCACCCGTTGTAGCATCCCCAACCTCCTTCCCTTTGCGAGAAACATGCAATTTGGAACCAAGGAGCCTTTTCCTTCAATGGATTCGCAGCAGTTCCATTTGGATGGTCTCCCAAACTCCACAGGCCTTATTTAGGCAGGAATTCCCAGTGCCATGCACGCAACTTGCACTGACACGGGTACCTCCGCCGCTCCAACCGGCCCCTCTTGTTTGTGGAACGCCACCGATAATGTTTCATGGTGCTTTGGGATTGTTTTTGCTGCTGGAACCCACTGCAAATCACAGTGTTTCGTGTGAACAAACCCGTACCGGGCGTATTTGCTGTATCGGAGGCCGGTTGACCAGGGGCAGTTGAATGCGGTCCATCATCGAGTTGGCGACGAAACAGCACGTGTGTGTGTGTGTGTGTGTGTGTGTGCTGTGGTGCTGTGGAGGTCGAAGGCTTTTAATGTCCTGGCCGCTCTTGCGACGGGAGGGTGAGGGGTTAGCGGGTTCGAGCCTGCCTGAGGCCTGCCCTATCCCACCCCTGGCCCCCCGGTGTGTCGCGGTGCGGCGGAAGGACTGTGGTGCTGTGGAGGTTTTTGTCTTTGGCTGGTGCGAAGCAGGTGGTGTCCAATTGATATGCCAGTGGAATGGAATGGAAAGGAGGTTTTTGTAAAAGTTTTTGAAGTCTGCGCCTGCTCATTGAGATCTCCTTGCGGTCCGTGTCAGTGCGCACAGCGCCACTGGGACGCCTGTGCGCAGTTGCACCCAAGGCGATGGATTCTTGACCAGGAAGGGTCGGTGCCGTGGGGGGAGTTTTAGCGCTCGAACCCACGCCATTGAACAAGGGAGCATTAGCCACACGCACACGGGCTGCGCCAGAAAGCCTTGCGGAGCCCCCGGAGATGGACGCCATTCGGAGGGGTCACGAGCACGTGGTGTGCCGGGCCTCACATTCAGTCACCCCCCGGGCCGTGAAGTGTGGAGGGTGTTCGCCACCACAACACAGGGGCTCCGGATCACCGACCGTCACAAATGGATGCGTGGCTGTGGCAACTCCATCCATTCCCCCCTTCAACCGCCGTGCGCTACCCCCCGCCCCACCCCCTCATGTCTCCCTTTGACTGTTCACCTCCCACACAAGTCAGCCACGTGGACACAGGCCACTGATGTCAGCTGCTCCACAATCGCTTTGTTGTGCGCACCACGTCGCAGACAAGTCGCCCCTTGCGCGGTGGCGATAGCAGCGGCCTTGCCCTCCCGCCTCTTTCTTTGGCGCCCAAACTGTCGGGTCCCAGACCCCCCACCCCGAGCACAGGCCTGCGGGGCCGTTGTTTGCCCCACCTCTCCCTCTGTGCTCAGGCACTGCCCCCCCGGGTACTTCTGCCCCGAGGGCACGGGGGCCCGCAACCAGAACCCGTGCCCCGCCGGGACGTACACGGACGACGTTCAGGGCCTGATCTCCCTCGAGCAATGCCGCCCGTGCCCCGTGGGCCACTACTGCCCCTTCCGCGCCACCGTCTTCGCCGTCCCGTGCAAACCAGGTCCGCCCCCGCCCGTGTGCCTGTCACTCTTGGACTGCTGCGGTGGAACTACGGGATTGTGGTGGGGTCCCCTGAGCGCTCTCTGGGCGACCTGCAAATTGCTCCGGGGGGGGGGGGGGGGGGGCGCCCGCGTCATGCGCACGCGCGACCCACGGATTGGTGGAGTGGTAGAGTTTTTGCCACCAAAAAAATTCCCCCCACGTATGTGTAGTCAACACGATCAGCGCGACCGGGGGATCATTTTGAGCCATATCTGTTGGCCCCCCCCCCCCCCCCCGGCACGCCAGGTAGGCCCCCCGCACCGAACCCCTCCTCCCGGCACAGCGGACAAGGAGGTGGGTGGGTTTGGGAAATGGGCCTCCGTGCCCCCCCCCCCCCCCCAGCCCCACCCCCTGGAGCAATTTTGTTCTCGCCCTTGGGGGAGCGTTAGCGCTCCGGGCGTGCGCCAGGCATCTTGTTTTAACCATTCCCCACCCGTGCCTGTTATTGCCCCGCCTCACCAAACAATTTGGAGTACCTTCTCGCCGTGTCTAAGAATTTGGCCCATCCTTTGCACCCGGTTTATGACGATGGCAAGGGTGGTGGTTGGAAGTGGTGGGAGTGACATTTTGTGTTGTTGAAGTCTCATATTTTGGCTTATGCAATGTGCCTTGCAGAGGAGGTTTGCGGTCTAGTGCGGTCTACTTGGGGGACTTCCCAAGGTGATGATAAGCCTGGGGCTAGAGATAAGATACTTAATACAAAGGTAGTGCGCCGCGCGTGCGCTGGGCAAACATTCCCCCCTTGAGGAACCCTTGCAGCGCCAGCCCACCATGCACTTTGGGTACATCTGTTGTCACGGTGAAAGGCGCCAATGGCAATGTCACTGAAGAGCTGTTTGGTCTGCTATTGGTGCTCTGCGGCCTCGTGCCTTGCAGGGCACAGGATAGCACTCAACATCCGCATCCCTCAGCCCAGGGGGGGGGGGTTCCCGATGGTGTCCGGGAGCCGGGCATCGCTGTGATCAGTTGAGTGACCTAGTTGCTGGGGTCCTCCTGGCAGGGCTAAGCAGACCCTAGTGGTGAGTGCCATACTTCGCTTGAGCGAACCGGCGGGGGGTAATCGCCGAGACCACCACTGGGGGCCTGCAGCGCGGGCGCCACACCACGGGCTGGGGTCTGAGCGAAGGTTAATGCCGTATGGATCCTTAATGTCTTGACCACCACAACCCGCCGCCATGGAGAAACAGAAATGGTGGGGTCAAGACAGCGGCTTGGCGGACCTTCATGAGAAGAAGGAGAAGACCGACACTGCATCATGCGGTGAAGGATAAACGGGTGACTGTCCTGGGCCCCGTAAAGCAACCAGAGATGGACTTTATGTCACACAGGGGGTCCCGTGGTCGTAGGCACGGCTCCCACAACAAGACTGGACTGCGGCTAAACTTGCAAATGACGAGCTTTCGGGTGCGACTTCGCGATTTCCACCGCAACTCTGCGCCGCGTGACCAGTGTGCAATGCATCGGTTGCTGGGTCCATAATTGTATGCCCCTGAGAACCGTGGCCCTCTGAGAGCAGAAGAACACGCTCCAACAACACAACTTCAGCATTTGAATAGCGGGCGAAATTGGACGCGACGCAGAAAAAGTGTTTCCTCATGACACACTCAATGACCAGCGCGTCCTGGGGCTCCTTTCATCAGCCCCCCCCCCCCCCCCTCCTCCTGCCCGCCACCGATCCCACTGCTGGGCCCTGTCGGTGGGGGGGATGGGGGGGTGTGTGTGCCAGGGTTGTGGCACGGCTGGTCGTGGGGGGTCGGGAAAAGGGCCTCTGTGCATTCCCCCCTCCGTCCCCCTGGGAAGCGTTTTTCGTCACACCTTGCGCCTGTCTGGCGGTCTGCCTGTCTGGGGCGGGGGGAGGGAAGGGGCTGGAGAGCGGTCAAAGCAGGTGGTGTGTCTAAGTAAGACAGATGCACAGCGGCAAGGGAGAGGGATGATTTGGGTGAACGCAAGTTGCAGCAGGTCCAGAGCACCAATCGCTGATTGTGAGCTGCGGGAGTTTTGCTTCCTGCCGGCTGTATGGATGTGTTTGTCAGAGCTGAGCTTTACCCCATTCTGTTTGTGTACTGCCGGCTGCTGACCATCCCTTGTGCTCTTGGGCATCTGTTCTGCAGTAAAGTTTTTCTCTTTCACATTTCTGTTTGGGTCGTAACACAGTGTGTGTGTGGGGGGGGGGTCGCCTGGGGTCTGGGAGTCCTCGTCTCCGCTCCCTGTGCTGCAGAAAGGCGCCTAGTGGCGTCAGACATACTCTGTTTGTCTTATCTTAACAGTCTTGCCCTGTCTTATCCCATCGCAAATTGTGTGTGTGGGGGGGGGGAGTGTCCGGCGCGAGCACCGGCTGCAGCGGCCAACAGAAAGCAGCGACCCGACGCAACATGCGGAGGGAAGAACGGGTGACTGTCCAGGGCCCCGTAAAGAAACAACAACCAGACGGAGTGTCACACAGGGGGTGTCTGGCACATCAACAGGGGGCTTGTGTCTTCCACGTGCCTGCGTCGCCAGGGGGCTTCCATTGCCCCTCTTCGCCTCCCATCCCATTCCTGCTGCCCCATCCCGTGCGCTCGCCAGGCAATTACATGCCCGTCACGGGGGCGGCGGAGTGCCGGCCGTGCGAGCCCCGCTACGCCTGTGAGAGCGCGGGGCAGGAGGACTCCTTCGTCACCCCCTGCGCCGCCGGCCACTACTGCCCGTTGGGCACGTCCCTCAGCACCCAGTTCCCCTGCCCCGCCGGCTACTACACCGACCGCCAGGACCTGTTCCGGGAGGAGGATTGTGAGGTGTGCTACTGCGCCGTGCACGCACCAGACAGACAGAGACAGAGACAGAGACACATAGAGCGAGCAAGCGAGAGAGAGAGAGAAAGAGAGAGAGGGAGAGAGGGAGAGAGAGGGAGAGGGAGGGAGGGAGAGAGAGAATCAGTCGTCCATTAGGCGCCCCCGCTCAACTGCCGATTGTCTTGACCGTCCTGCCTCTTCAGGTTTGTTGGCGGGGCCACGCCTGTGCTGCGGGCATCGGGGGTACTGTCAGCCGCCCAGTGGCCTGCGCCACCGGACACTACTGCCCCGGTGTCCCGCATCCGGGAGACCCTCGCGGCTATTACAAGGGCGAGTACGTGGGCTTCACCACTTCATACGCCAAGCAGTACCCGTGTGAGCCCGGCACCTACACCAACAGCACATCCCTGTGGAACCAGACGCAGTGCAGCATCTGCCCGGCCGGTTCGTACTGCAGTGGGGGCGAGGCGACGCCCTCGGGCCTGTGCTCCAAGGGCTTCTACTGTCCGGAGCGCTCGTATTTGTTGGAGCAGGTGCCATGCCCTGCGGGGACGTACAACGACCTTGATGGGCAGTGGAAGGAGTCTCAGTGCAAGGTGTGAGTGTGTGACAGGCTGTTTTGTACACTGCATGCAGTGCTGGTACACCGCACTACTGCACCTTGGTGTGGTGTGTATTGGGGTGGTGTGGTGTGGTGTGGTGTGGTGTGGTGTGGTGTCCACACACACACACACACACACACACACAGGGTCCCCGGCTCACTCAACCGGGCTAAGCGTAGGTCTCGCGACCGTAAGGTCGTGGGCTCGATCCCCGGAGTGGGCATGTCTGGAGGCGGGCGGTGGCAGCCGTGCGTGAAGGGCATCCTTTCCGGGGAAATCGCCAAATGAGTAGGCCGTGGAGGCCGCCTCGCTGCCGCAACACACGGGGCTACATGGCGATGACGGGCTCGTCGAACTCATGCCGTGGAGCTGGCCCGGCGGAAGCCACGGAGCACGGAGCCACCACCCCACTTCCAGGGTGGTCCTGGGGCAGCGAGCCAGGTTCTGGCCCAAGTGCATATCGCACTGGTCGAGGGGTAACACAGGGACGAGGGACGCTCTCACACCCCTGGCCTGCACCGTGGGCCTGCTATGATGGGGTAAGCGACCCGACGCCAGTGTGGCCTATACGGGCTCAACCGGGAGACCTGGTAAAAATGGTACAACCACACACACACACACACACACACACACACACACACACGCACGGTGTGGTGTGGTGTGGTGTGGTGTGGTGTGGTGTGGTGTGGTGTGGTGTGGTGTGGTGTGGTGTGGTGTGGTGTGGTGTGCCGAAGGCGCTGTTACCAAAAGGCAAAAGGCCGGGATGTCTACCCACGGGTAAAGGTAAACGGGCTGGGCTGTGTGTGTTGTGTGCGCGCCGTGCGTAAGTGTGTAGGCCTCGGCAGGGGGAGGGGGAGTCGGGGAGACCTGGTGAGTTCGCCTCTGGCGACCGCGCTTATTCCAGGAGCTCTCGCTGCACCCCTTCCCTTTCTGCTTGCTGGTGCAGGCGTAGCTCCTGCAACGCCCACGCCATGACAGTGACAGCGACAGACTGTCACAGTGCCAGCGGTTTTGTCATGGGATATGCATGAAAAACATGCAAGAAAGAGAGCCGGCCCTTGGAGCCCCCCTTCAGGGGGGGGGGGGCGGGGGCCAGCAGAAAAAGAAAGAGCCCGAAATTGGGAGGAACGCAAGCAGCAAAGCAACTGGGCACAGAGCCGCCCCACACACGGCAGTGAGACGAGCCCCAACAGGACACATAACAATACACAAGGGACCCATGAGGTGCGAGCACCGCAGCAACCACCAAATGCGACGCACGCCGAGCGAGCCATCAGCAAACACCCCCCCCCCCTCCCTCTACAAGGTGCCCACGTACTCCACAAGGGCGGGAACTGCGCCCTGCGCGCCGGGAGGTGCCCGCCACGGGGGTGGCAACAGGGCCGAGACCAGCCAACTGGCAACGGGACAGTCCACGTCGTACGGAGATGTGAAATCCTCGTACAGGGGGGCAGGCGGGGGGGGGGGGGTGCGCGACAGGGGCACCCAGGAGCGCCAACAGACAGGGGGAGGAGCAACACAGACACACAGAACGTGGGTGCCACACCAGGAGGGACAAGGGCGAGCACAGCAGACAAGGAGGAGGGGCACAGCAAGGCGGGAGAGGCAACCGGAACAGCGGGAACAGGGAACCAGAATGGAGCGGATGGGAGAGCGCGCGCATGGGAGGCAGCGACAATAAAGGGGATGGCTTGGCCAGCCAGCCCCTTTGCTACCGGGTGCCAGGGCAATCCCTGCTCAACCAGCATCAGGTGGGGGTGTCTCCCGCAGCCCAGATGGGCTGTTTGCGCAACAGTGGGAGCCCATCGGGGCAGACCAGCTTTGAGGGGGAAAAGGACATATGGTGCACGGCCGGGACAGCGCGTGGAGGAGCAGGGCACCTGGGCCTCACGCACACAGAAACACAGCGAGGCAGGCTACGGACGGCCTGTGGACAGGCGCGTGGACGGCAAAAACAGTCGAACAACCCCGGCAACAACCAGCACATCCTCAATACGCCAACTGCTGGGCGCCGCTGACACGCAAACGGCACACCATGCCACATTCAGCACAGCCCCAACACACCAGCTACTGGGCTTCGCGAACGCGGAAACAACATCAGCAAGAGCACCGGCTGCAGCGGCCGACAGAAAGCAGCGACCCGACGCAACATGCGAAGGGAAGAACGGGTGAGGGTCCAGGGCCCGGTACTGAAACAACCCGACGGAATGTCACACAGGGGGTTGGAAAAGGGGGCTCCAAGGGCCCCCCGACCCCCCCAAATGCACTTTTCAGCAGCCCTGCCACCAAAAGGCAATGGCCGGGATGGTTTTGCACGCGGGACAATGCAAGCCTGTGTGTCTGTGGCTGTGTGTCTAGATTCCGCGTTG
This sequence comes from Eutreptiella sp. 'Long Island Sound 2002', assembly GCA_964036045.1. Taxonomy (NCBI): domain Eukaryota; phylum Euglenozoa; class Euglenophyceae; order Eutreptiales; family Eutreptiaceae; genus Eutreptiella; species Eutreptiella sp. 'Long Island Sound 2002'. The sequence goes on along the minus strand of OZ038396.1, from coordinate 2,589,290 downwards.
TGTGTAGTGTGTTGCGTGCCTGTGGCAGAGGGCCATCTGTCCTTCTGGTGCTGGGCAGCTGCTGTCCAGGGCCGCCCTGGGGACGCCCCGCCGCTCTGCCTGAGGGTGCCACCGAAGTTCTCGCTGGGCCCAGGCCCTTGTGCCTCCGGGCCCTGGTCAGGCGGTGATGACGCTGGCACTTGCATTGCTGAGGTCCCCTGTACACTGCCACACTGCAGTGGGCTGTGGGCAGTGGAACTCCTTCTGTACACTGCCTCACTGCCCTGGGGCAGTGGACAGTGGATCTCCTTCTGCTCTCTCTCACTGCCTGGGGGCAGTGGGCAGTGGGACACCTGCTGTACACTGCCTCACTGCCTAGGGGCAGTGGGCAGTGGGACACCTGCTGTACACTGCCACACTGCCTGGGGGCAGTGGGCAGTGGGACACCTGCTGTACACTGCCACACTGCCGGGGGGCAGTGGGCAGTGGGACACCTGCTGTACACTGCCACACTGCCGGGGGGCAGTGGGCAGTGGGACACCTGCTGTACACTGCCTCACTGCCTGGGGGCAGTGGGCAGTGGGACACCTGCTGTACACTGCCTCACTGCCTGGGGGCAGTGGGCAGTGGGACACCTGCTGTACACTGCCTCACTGCCGGGGGGCAGTGGGCAGTGGGACACCTGCTGTACACTGCCACACTGCCGGGGGGCAGTGGGCAGTGGGACACCTGCTGTACACTGCCTCACTGCCTGGGGGCAGTGGGCAGTGGGACACCTGCTGTACACTGCCACACTGCCGGGGGGCAGTGGGCAGTGGGACACCTGCTGTACACTGCCACACTGCCGGGGGGCAGTGGGCAGTGGGACACCTGCTGTACACTGCCTCACTGCCTGGGGGCAGTGGGCAGTGGGACACCTGCTGTACACTGCCTCACTGCCGGGGGGCAGTGGGCAGTGGGACACCTGCTGTACACTGCCTCACTGCTGGGGGGCAGTGGGCAGTGGGACACCTGCTGTACACTGCCTCACTGCCGGGGGGCAGTGGGCAGTGGGACACCTGCTGTACACTGCCTCACTGCCGGGGGGCAGTGGGCAGTGGGACACCTGCTGTACACTGCCTCACTGCCGGGGGGCAGTGGGCAGTGGGACACCTGCTGTACACTGCCTCACTGCCTGGGGGCAGTGGGCAGTGGGACACCTGCTGTACACTGCCTCACTGCCTGGGGGCAGTGGGACTCCTTCTGTACACGCATGCCGGTGCCTGTGGCTGGCTGGCCAGGCCGGAACGCCTTTTAGCGCTTGCAGTTCTGCTTTCAATGCAACGTCCCCTCACATCTTTCCCCCCCGCAGGCGTGTCCAGAAGGGCACTACTGCCCCGAAGGCACCAAGTACCCCGAGCCCTGCAGAGCCGGCACGTACACCCCCTACAACTACACGAAGTACGTGGGCCCCACCAACGAGCGCATCCGCAGTGCAGACGTGACTCAGACCTACGACGCGTGCATCCTGTGCCCTGGGGGCTACAAGTGTGGCGATGGCCAGGTGAACCCTGAAGAATGTGGCCCCGGGCAGTACTCTCCCCCGGGGGCCTCGCAGTGCTTCCCGTGCGAGTCCGGGTACGTCTCCCCCTTTCGCTATTGACAGTGCAGCTGCGGCGATTGGGTGGGTGTGTTGAGCGGTTGCCGGGGCAGATGCGGCGGTTGGGGGGGTGTGGGGAGCGGTTGCCGGGGCAGATGCGGCGGTTGGGTGGGTGTGGGGAGCGGTTGCCGGGGCAGCTCCGGCGGTTGGGTGTGTGTGGGGAGCGGTTGCCGGGGCAGATGCGGCGGTTGGGTGGGTGTGGGGAGCGGTTGCCGGGGCAGATGCGGCGGTTGGGGGGGTGTGGGGAGCGGTTGCCGGGGCAGATGCGGCGGTTGGGTGTGTGTGGGGAGCGGTTGCCGGGGCAGATGCGGCGGTTGGGTGGGTGTGGGGAGCGGTTGCCGGGGCAGATGCGGCGGTTGGGTGGGTGTGGGGAGCGGTTGCCGGGGCAGATGCGGCGGTTGGGTGGGTGTGGGGAGCGGTTGCCGGGGCAGATGCGGCGGTTGGGGGGGTGTGGGGAGCGGTTGCCGGGGCAGATGCGGCGGTTGGGGGGGTGTGGGGAGCGGTTGCCGGGGCAGATGCGGCGGTTGGGTGGGTGTGGGGAGCGGTTGCCGGGGCAGATGCGGCGGTTGGGTGTGTGTGGGGAGCGGTTGCCGGGGCAGATGCGGTGGTTGGGGGGGTGTGTTGAGCGGTTGCCGGGGCAGATGCGGCGGTTGGGTGGGTGTGGGGAGCGGTTGCCGGGGCAGATGCGGCGGTTGGGTGGGTGTGGGGAGCGGTTGCCGGGGCAGATGCGGCGGTTGGGTGGGTGTGGGGAGCGGTTGCCGGGGCAGATGCGGCGGTTGGGGGGGTGTGGGGAGCGGTTGCCGGGGCAGATGCGGCGGTTGGGTGGGTGTGGGGAGCGGTTGCCGGGGCAGATGCGGCGGTTGGGGGGGTGTGGGGAGCGGTTGCCGGGGCAGATGCGGTGGTTGGGGGGGTGTGGGGAGCGGTTGCCGGGGCAGCTCCGGCGGTTGGGTGTGTGTGGGGAGCGGTTGCCGGGGCAATCCTTGAAGGGGTGCGGTTTCGCGGCGAAGGGCGGTGCCAAGTGACGGTTTAAGGCGGTTGGCGACGGTTGATGACGACGGGCTCTTGACAGTGCAGCTCCGGTGGTTGGTTGGGTGTGGGGAGCGGTTGCCGGGGCAGATCCGGCGGTTTTTTTGTGGGTCATGTGGGGCCTCTGGGCGTCGGTACAGATTCTGTGACTAGTGGCCGCTGGCAGTGGCTGCGAGCAGTTGAGTGCTCCTTTCAGCTGCAAAACGGTTGCGCTTCATGCGGCACGAAGCACTCGGCCGTGCTCAAGTATTGGGGGAACGGCGGGGCCCGAGGAACGTGCGGCGGGAGGAGGGCTGTGCCCACCAGGCCTTCATGGCACACCCCGCCGCCACAGCACTGGGCACCGGAGCTCCCCAAAACTGGGGGAGGAGGTTCGGGAAAAGGGCTCAATTGACGGGACCATTAGTTATCAGTTATCATGACCTCCGGCGCCGAAGAATTTTTTTGAGCATTGAAAATGGTCAATTTTTTTTCCCGCACCAAATACATGGCAAATGATGGCTTTTCTGAACCCCCTCCGGAGGCACTACATGGTCCCCCAGCCGCCTGCATGGAGCAACCTCACGGCATGGGACATGCGGTTTGATACACCGTGCCCCCAGCCTTTTTGCCCCCCCCCCCCCCCAGTCCTACGACTGCGAAGGGGGCAGCAGCACCCCGACGCCTCAGGACGGCGTCGCCGTCGGCCTCTGCACAGCAGGAGCTGCGGAAGGGCGTAGTGGCGGAGGTTGTGTGCAGGGCTGTGCTCTAGGCTCCATCCGTGTCTCACGCCCGCAGGCACTACTGCCCCAACAACGGCACCACGGCCTACCACAAGACCGAGCTCTATTTCTGTCCGCCGGGGCTCTTCTGCCCGGCTGAGATGGACCATCCCCCGGACGCCGAGTACCACCAATGCCCCATCGGACACTACTGCCCCCGGGCCACGCCCGCCCCCGTGCCCTGCCCCCTCGGGACCTACAACCCCGTGGAAGGCAAGGCCTCGGTCGTGGAGTGCCAGGTGTGCGCACCCATCTGTGAAATGGGGGTCAGCCTTCCGGAGGCCCGCATTGCCTGTGCGTTCGGCTGATTGTGTGTGTTTTGTGTGCGTGCAAAGCTTCGCCTGTATCGCTCCCTGCCCAGCGTGCGCGGCGGCGTTACAATTTTTTTTCCCTTTATGGCCCACCCATTCGTTGCTGGTTGGCCCGTTGGACTGTGGTGTCCACCGTGCGGATATGTTTGTGGTGGAGGTGGCTTTAGAGGGCAGCCAGGGGTCCCGTCTCGGGACAATGGTGGTTGGTGAGGATGGCGTGGTGGCGCGTGGGGAGGAGGAGTTGCATTTGGTTCTAGATGCGGATGCCTGTTCGGGAGGGGATGACGATTTGTTTTAGTATCCACTGCCTCTAGCAACAGCCTCTAGCAACAACTCGGCAAAAATAGTGAAGAATCAAAGGTTCGCCCTGTCCTACCCGAAGGACGCAACGTCCGTCGTGTGTTGAGAACGACGTGCAAGACAGCAGGCGTATCTGCATGCGGGTGGCAACGGACACATTAGGGCACATTTGCTTCACCTTCGGTCGCTACCTGAGCCGGCCAGAGGTGTCGCGAAGGAAAGAGCGGCCCGGATGGGGCTGGTGGCAGGAACGGAACGCTCAGAGGTGTATGGCCCATACAAGGCCTCTAGAAGACCAGGTCTTTGCAGCTGGTTGTCTGCGGTGTTGCACCAGTCCAGGCCGGCCCTGAGGTGGAGTGAGGTCTCGTGGGCCCCCTATTCCCCTGCGCCCACAGCCGACTCAACCAGAAGCATGTTCGTCCTCTGACATCGCCGGTGCTTCATGACACGCCCGGCCAATTGCACAACGCACCTTCGCTCCTCTACCAGGTCACGCGCAGTATTGTTCGCTGAGGCACATGCGGTTGCGGCGCGCACGCGCTCCTCGCACGTGACAGGCGCGCGCGCGCACTTACCATTCGACACACCGGCACGCTGGCACACCGCACGCACGCACAAACACCCACCGACGCGCGCGCACACCGCACCTTTGTGCCCCAGGTCTGCACGGAGGGCTTCTACTGCGCTTGGCTTGGGGCTGCCAACGTCACCGGAGAATGCGAGCCCGGGTACTACTGCCCGGCCGGCTCCTCCGGGTCCAACCAAGTCCCGTGCCCGCCGCGCTACTACCGGTCCCTGCCCCGCGCCGCTGCGGAGGAGTACTGTGCGGTGTGCCCTCGCGGGTTCTACTGCCCCGAGGGCACCGCCATCCCGCTGCCGTGCGCCCGAGGTCTGTTGCGGTCGGGGCGTGGGGTGGAGGTGCCAAGCACAGGTCTGATCAATAGCCGTCGCGGTAGAATGTATGGCTTGATCTGAGGCGCACCGCATGATGGTGATGTGCTGTGATGTCATGGTCCCGGAGGGCGGATGGGCCACGACCGCACACACCGACACAGACCCTTACACCACCGCATCCGCTCCCTCTCCCGCTTTGGCTTGTTTCGCAGGATCCGCTAAAAGAAATGCCCCCTTCCATTTTTGTGCTTGTTCTCATTTTTCTTTTGTCAACGGTGCCTAGAACTTCTCCAAAGGCTGCTTTTGGATGCGTCCGGCCTACCCCGTGGGTGTAGACGCCAGCCTCTTTGCTGTTGGCATACGCTCCCGCACTGGGATGTGGCTGCTGTCGTAGCCCAGGACAACCCCCTGCCAACCCCCCCCCCATTTCTAATATGGATGGAGGCCCAGGTCCTTCTGTCGCGCCGCGATACGCTGGGGGGGGCAGGGGGGGTAAGGGCCTTATATATCTGTATACAACTGTATATAGATGAGCTCTCACCTGCTAACCCCCTGATCCCCTCAATTGCACTAGCGTCCAGGACTTGAAAAGGCAAATGCCCCCCCCATTTCTAATACATCCCTGGCTGACCCCTCAGTCTGTGCACCGCTGAGGTGCGGCCTCCCCCATGTCTCTGGATCGCAGGGTTCTACTGCCCAACCGGCGTCGCCACCCCCACGCCCTGCCCTTTGGGGACGTACGGGAACTCCTCCGAGCTGCGCTCCCCCGACGAGTGCAGCGACTGCACGGCCGGATACTACTGCGATGGCATGGGGCTGCCCTACCCCACAGGCCCCTGCGACCCGGGCTACTACTGCCGGACGAAGGCCTACACCTCCGCGCCCCCTAACGGCCCCACCGGGGGCCTGTGCCCGCGCGGAGGGTACTGCCCCGTGGGGTCGTCGTACCCGACGGCCTGCGAGCCCGGGAAGTACAACAACTTCACGGGGGGCAAGACGAAGGCGGTATGGCCCTGCGTTGCCTGCCAATGTTTGCTGTGCCCGCGTGCATAGTGCTGTGCAGCGGACTGCAACGCGCAGCACCGCGTGCGGTGGCCTTGCGTTTGTGGGGGGAGGGTCCATGGTGCTTTTTGAGGGGGGGGGGGTTGGCACTTTTTGAGGGCCCAAATGAGGCGCCGTGGGCTCTGACAGGCTGAGATCACTTGTTGAAGACTCCCAAGTGGTCTGGGGGCAACTTTGGGTCAAGTCATTTCGGAGCCCCCAGAGACCCCCGTTGGACCTTTTGGGCCACGGTTGGCTCTGTGCACTGCCCTGGAAGGTCGCAGTGCGGGGTGGTACGGGGCGTGAGGGGCAGCAACCAAAAAAGCGGGGGATTGCGGGTGGGCTAAGTTTCTTCGCAAGCGGGTTTTGAGCCGCGTAGCTCAAGATACGGCCATTCCTTGCCTTGGGGCCATTTGCAGCCAATTTGCGTGGATTTCGGGCCACTTTTGGGCCATTTTCCGAGCGTTTCTCGGGTTAATCCTGGAGTCAGAGGCCAGCAAAGGTTGCGGCATACGCCATCTGTTTTCTTTTGTTTGGCCATTGAGCCCGGGTTGGGGCTGTTTCAGGCCAACAACAGCCTTTCAGGCCCAAAAGTGGGGGTGGGGGATGGGGGGCTTGCCACATCGCAGAGCGCGGGAGAAGGCAGGTCACCGGTTACCATGTGCCCCCATTCAGGGAAGTGCCCCTGTGGGTGGGCATCTCAGGCCCCAAGAGCCAATGGAGCGGGTCAGTGCACCGCTCGCATGGGATGTCTGCCTGGATGCACCTGGCCAATGGCGAGGGTCATTGCCCGCCTCTGAGTAAACCCAACACAGGGTCGTGGAACAGGGAACGCCCGGGGGCTCCATTGATACAACTGTCCCAAGGTATGGGAAGTGGGTCCAGTGAGGCATGGATCGGGAGGACTTGCAGAGCCAGAGCAAACGGTGGTGAGAGGCCTGTGAGCGCCACCACAGACCAACGGAGAGGCTTCATGGGAAAGACAAGGGTCAGCGGTGAGAGGCCGACAGGCGGCATCAGCTCCAGACAGCAATCCTCTCCTCATGCCTTGGCCCCCAACGCCGCGGGTCTTGGGGCCAGCACTACACTGAAACGTGCCCCGTGCCTCACCACAGCTCCTGGTTGGCAAAATGGGATTGAGATTTCCGGAAGCCGCATACCGTAACGCAGTGCCCGACCCGGTCACAGCGCGGGTGGTGTGCATTGCGGGGTTGGCAATAGAAACGGGGAGATGCAAGTGATTGGCACGGGATAATGGGCAACCGGGGGAAACCGGGGGAAACTGGGGGAGAATGGGGGGAAACGGGGGAAATAGCACACTTGATTCCCTGTTTGCTTGTTGGAGCCTGCTGCTTGATCCCAGTCCCCCCCCGGTTTCCCCCGTTTTCCATGTTTTTCCTCCGATTTGGCAAGTCACATTGCTTTGGCACGGAATCTATCGCCCCCCCGGTATTGAGCATATCCTGTGCACCCCCGCCCCCTGTCCCTCATCCCCGTTCCAGGACTGCTCCGACTGCGACCCCGGGTACTACTGCTCGGGCACCAACCTGCCCTACCCCACCGACTGCTGCCTCGGCGGGTACTACTGCACCGGCGGGGCCACCACCGCCATCCAGTTCCCGGTCGAGCCCGGCCACTTCGCCGCCCCGTGCTCGTACGAGCAGACCCCGTGCTACCCCGGCACCTTCCAGCAGTCCGCCGTGCAGGAGGCCTGCGACCTGTGCCGGCCCGGCTTCTACTGCCCGGACCGGGGGATGACCGCCGGGATCCTGTGCCCCCCGGGCGCGTACTGCCCGGCCGGCTCCCAGTTCCCGGTGCCCTGCCCCCCGGGCTCGTTCAACGAGAAGCTGAACCTGGACAACGAGACGCAATGCGAGCCGTGCTCGCCCGGCATGTACTGCGCCGGCTCCAACAACACGGAGCCGGACGGGCCCTGCCTGGGGGGCTACTACTGCTTCTCCGGCTGCGACCACCCGCGCTGCACGACCGGCATCGGGACCGGGGGCCTGTGCACGACGGGCCACTACTGCCCCAACGGCACGCACACCCCCATCCCCTGCCCCGCGGGCACCTGGTCTCCGACCGAAGGGAACACGGACGTCTCCGACTGCCAGGCGTGCAAGGGCGGGTACTACTGCCCGGTGGTCGGCATCGAGGACCCGGAGGCCGGGATGGATGGGGACGCGGACGCGTACATCTGCGCGGCGGGCTACTACTGTGCGTCGGCGTGCAAGGTGTGTGTCGCGGTGAGGTACGGGCCTCCCGGGCTGCGTAGCAAGTCATCCAGGCATGCCGGGGTGGGGGAAACAATAAATGGGGGGGGGCTGACCTCACTTCCACCTGCGGGTGGGGGGCAGGGGAAGGGTGCTGCTTTGACTCTGGGTCTGGTGTGGTATATGGCGGTGCTCCCCAGCTGGCTAATCTGTGGTGGTGGCTGTCTCGTTTGTTTGTTGCCGGCGTTTGCGGCCTGTGCTCTGTTGCATGTTCCTGCCTCAACTAACTATGCTGCCAGTGCCAATTTCTATGATGATCATATCGCCCTCTCTCCCCCGCAAAAGGTCATTGCACACGATCCTCTTGCAGACCTTTTGTGGAAAGTGCCTAGGGCCGTTTTCAGGCTCTTGACAAGCTTTTTTGTCATTCTTGTGAACTACATGTGCTGCATGTTGTGCTGACGTCGTCTCAGACAACACAACACACGTGACAGCTCACACGTCACCATTCGGGGGAGGAGACAATGACACCGATAGTGCGAGAGTGGCAGTGATCAAGACCAAATCCAATGCCCAGCATCTCAAGCCCTTGTGTGACATGCTGCAGGCACACTACAGGCAAACAAAGGACTTTTACAAAGGCCCGGCCGACGGAGCCCTTTCTGCAACCCCCCCCAAGAAATTGGGGGGTTCCTCGTCCCCTCCCCCCCAACAAAAATTTTTCCACCATCGGTGCTGTTCAACGGTTTGAGCATTGTGGCAATTCTGCTGGATTTTGGATTTTGGATTTTGAAACGCTGTGCCACTGGAGGGCAGCTTGCAGAGTACTGAGCACAACACGCATCGCCTCAGCCGCCTGGTGCCCCCGCGCACAGTGAACAGGTGCCTTTGTTTTCTGACATCGTCAGCACGCAGTCAAAAAGCAACGCGACACTCATCAGTGGCCGGAATCTGACTTCCGAAAAGAGAGAGTACAATCCGACTTTCGTGTAGACTTGCTGCAGAGCAAACGATGCAATTTTTTTACAATGAAATATTTGCCAGCACAGCGATGCTGTGCGTGACGCTCTGGACGGCAAACAAAAAAAGCTTGACCATTCAATGCGAGTATAATCACAGAAAACCAAAATTTGTTCTCAAAAAAAGAGAAGAAAAAGAGGTTAGGCCAGCCCTCCACCCTGAGCTGGTTGATGTGTGAGCCTAAGGACAGACATTGTTTGAAGAGGGCTTCATTGATTGGGCATCCACTGGCACGCCTGTTAACAAATGTCGACCTCCAACCGCCGTCGGTTACCCTTCCACCACCGTCGGTTGCCTTTCAAGTGCCGTCCAATCATGTGCCTGAACACCACCGGACGGTCCGAGTTTTTGTAAGTTTTAAGTTTTAACAAACGTCCTGCCAAACAAAAGCAACCCCCGGTCAGGGGCCAACAGCACACCCGAAGAAAAGAAGCACCAAACACAACAAACAAGAGCCGAGCAGTGGAGCGCTTGGGAGACCCAATCCATCGCCATCGCACACCCCCTTTCCAGCCTGGCCCTCGACCCAGGGCTTCTTTAGAATAATTAAAAACCAAGAGGGGGGGGGACCCCTCCCCCAAAACCCCCTCCCCCCCTCCCCAGACCAAAGTGACCATAGTGGGAAAAAACGAAATTTACAATAGGGAAAATCTGGTCAGGCCATTTTTGGTACACCAAGTTTTGGGTCCAAAACCCCCTCCCCCCCTCCCCCCCCCTGCTCAAAAGAAGCCCTGCCTCGACCCCTCACAGGACCCCCAATGCCTCGTCGACCGCGACCTGTACAAGTCCGGCCCTCACAAAGTCACTGGGGGTGACTGCAGCCCCGGCACGTTCTGCCCCAACGGCACCGCGGCGCCCTTTGACTGCGAGCCGGGGACCTTCAACCCCATCGCCCGCCAGGCCGCCTGCTTCACGTGCCCCGCCGGGTACTACTGCAAGCACACCACCGTCGTCCCCAACTCCTGCCCCCCCGGGCACTACTGCCCCGCGGGCTCCGGGCTCGACATGGGCCCCCTGTGCCCCGCCGGCACGTACAACGTGCTCTACGGCCTCTACAACATCTCCCAGTGCCAGCTCTGCGACGGGGGGCGGTACTGCCCCTTCGACGGCATGAACTTCACGTCGGAGGAGACCTGTGCCGCGGGCCACTACTGCACGGCGGGCGCGGTGGACCTGTACGGGACCCTGGGGGTGTTGGGTATCCCCCATCACATTCGACGCCCTGACCTGCTTGTGGGTTGAGGCAGGGCGGTCCTCTGGGAATGAGATATACTTTTTGTTTTCGCGAAGGACACGTAACCGACGGCGGTTGATGGTCAACCAACGCCGGTTGGCCGGTAACCGACAGTATCTCCTGAGCAGCCGGGGCGCTGTTGAAGCGCAGGCGTGCTGGAGTCCGCCAGGAGTTTCTTTTTTTTTCCGGCGCTAAGGACAGCCCTGCTTTGAGCTCCTTTGTTGGGGTTGGGGGGCAAAGCCACTGGGGTGAGGAGAGGACTCCCCCCCCCCCCCCTCCCTGGTTTGCATTTGTCTGTTTTTTAATTAGGTCACACCCCCCAGGAGTCTTCTCCAGCCGGCAAGCGGCGGGTTGCTCTTTTCGGCCATGCCGGTAATGCATGGTGTCTTTATCCGACACTGATTGCTGACGTCTGACTGACAGCTACTGACTGTGATTGTCTGACTAATGTAGTCAGACATGATGTTCTGTTTTCTGTTTCAGACGCAGTGTGTGTCTTGAGGTTCAATCAGGTTTGGCATAGAGAATAAAGATGCACTTATGCCTGACTGTGGAGTGCATTACCTCTGGTTTGCATTTGTCTGTTTTTTAATTCGGTCACACCCCCCCTCCCTGCTCCCTCGCTGAGGGATGCAGATGTTGGGTGCTAACCATTCTCCAGCAAGGCGTAGGCTGCAAAGCAACAACAGTCAGAACAAAAAGCTCTTCAGCGACATTGCCATCGCCTTTCGCTGTTACAAATGCGGTATCCTGTGATGGTGCTGCTCGAAGAGGGCCACGGCCACACCTCAGGCTTGGGCAAAGGGCATGGACGGGATGGCTATTCTGGCTTGGCGGCAGGCATGGTGGCCTGAAGGCCTGGCGGCTTTCAAACCGAACCATCTCAAAAAGCAGGTTTTAGCTTGATTTGGCACACCTGCGTGGAGATGTGGCCTTATTGTTGTAGCAAACCAGGGTATTTGTACTACACACCCTGCTAGGGGGGCGTACCGTGCGCTGTGCACGCGCTGTGCGAAAAGTTGGCTGTTCTCCACCACCGGGAGTTCGGTAAGTTCAGATTGAAAGGACATTGAATGGCTGCTGCAGTGGACGGGGCTATAGGGGGCAAAATTTAGGTCCCTGGGACCCATGGCAAGCATCAGATGTTTGAATTTTTGAGTTTTGAATTGATTGTGCATGATTCCGCAGGTGGGTGGTTTTCAGGGTTGTTACCTGGATAATCACCGTAATAATTGGCGCTGTGCGCGCGCTGTGCGAAAACGCCCCCTAGGAAAGGCACTACGAAACGGGGCGGGACACAACGAGACACAACACAACACTACACTACACAACGCAACACAACACAGCACAACACCGTGCAGATGAAGCATATCGCAGCGAGGAGGGTGATCCGCACTTGTTTTGAGGGGGCTATACAACGTGGGAGAGAGAGAGAGGGAGGAAGGAGGAAGGCAGGAGGGACACGGTGCAAGGCAGGGACGGGGCGAGGGCAGGATGGAGGAGAGCGCACGGAAGGGAGGAAGGGAGATGCTGTTTGAGGGGCGCATACATTCGGACATGTGCATCAGCAGTGCAGTGCTGACAACCGTCACCCCCGTGGCACGCTCAGGTGGCGACGCCGGGCCCTGCTGGGTCGGCTCGTGGTGCACCAACGGCACGACCGCGCCCGAGCCCTGCCTGCCCGGGACCTACAACCCCGCGCAGTACAGCACCTCCCCCGACGCCTGCATCCCGTGCGAGCCCGGCCGCTACTGCCCCACGGAGCGCGTGGGGCTGCCGGCGGACCAGCTCCTCAAGTGCCACGCGGGCTTCTACTGCACCGGCGGCGACGTGTCCCCGAAGGCCCTCGTCTGCCCGGCGGGGGGGTACTGCGAGGAGGGGTCGGCGTACCCGACCGCGTGCGACGCCGGGACCTACGCCCCGTACCCGGGCAACACCAACGTCTCGGACTGCCTGCCGTGCCCCCCGGGCTACTACTGCCAGTACGCCAACTCCACCGCCCCCACGGGCATCTGCGACGGCGGGTGGTACTGCTCGGGGGGCTCCAGCAGCCCACAGCCGCTGCTGGGCTCCGGAATGGGTGTGTGTGTGTGTGTGGCTTGCAGACCTGCCGCTTGTGTGCGGCACCGCCACTGCGTTTCCTGAGGGATCAATCAGGGATGGATGTAATAGTGACCGAATTATTGTGGTGTGTGTGTGGGGGGGGGGGGGGGGGCACAAACGGCACCCACCGCAACCAGCACAGCCCCGGCACACCAGCCACTGGGCTCCGCGAACGCGGAAACGACACCAGCAAGAGCACTGGCCGCAGCGGCCGACAGAACGCAGCGACCCGATGCAACATGCGAAGGGAAGAACGGGTGACTGTCCAGGGCCCCGTAAACAACAACCCGGCGGAATGTCACACAGGGGGCACACCACGGTCGGGGGGCTGAGCGAAGGTGAATGCCGTATGGATCCTTAATGCCTTGACCACCACAACCCGCCGCCGATGGAGAAACAGAAATGGTGGGGTCAAGACAGCGGCTTGGCGGACCTTTGGGAGAACATCGACACTGCCTTATGCGGTGAAGAATAAACGGGTGACTCTCCAGGGCCCCGTACAAAAACCACAGATGGGCTACATGTCACACAGGGGGGCTCTGAGGGGCCCGAGATGACGAAATGACGATTGCGCAACTCCTTTGTCCGGTAATTTTAGGCACCGAAGCCGCCGGATTTTTTCTGAGGGGCCAAAAGTGGTCCAAAATCTCGAGAAAAAAGTTCTTTCCAAAAATGTCATGAGGCCCATCAAATTGATCAGCGGAATGCGCCGAACACGAAGATGTGTGTGGCTGGGGCCGAAAATCACTTTCTTACTCAAGGGTCAAAAGTGGTCAGCATTGGCCAAAATTGGCCGGCCGAATTTTGTCCTCGTCATTTCGTCATCATGCACAATTCAGTAGGATCTGGCTGTGATCATGCCAGAGCAGGCGGAAGCTAGTGGCAAGAGTGGCGGCTCTTCTTTGGGGGAGCGAGGGCGGGGCACCAGTTTGCGTTGACTTGGCGACGGCCCACCTGTGCATGCGGGAGCTTGGAGGCTCTGTGTGAAGGCGGCAGGCGCCCAACCCTGGGGGTGTGGACAGTAAGCGACTGGCACTGCGCCCCCACCGATGTACGGCCGCCTCGGCAGGAACTGGTTGCATTTTTTTTTTCAGTACACGACCCATTGCAGCTTAGCTTCATCTGATGATGGCTCATGTGTCGGTGTCACCCCGTTTCGGATGGAGCCCCATCCCGCACACCCTCCAACCACCGCCTTCTCATTCTGCATCCCCCTCTCATCGCAGGTGGTGACTGCGCCATGGGCGAGTTCTGCCCCCCCGCCTCCTCCGAGCCCGTGGTCTGCACCGGCGGCATGTACTGCGGGGCGCGCAAGCTCTCGCAGCCCTCGGGCCCGTGCATGGCCGGCTGGTACTGCATCTCCGGGGCCACCACCGCGCATCCCCCGAACGGCGCCACCGGGGGCATGTGCCCCCCAGGGCACTACTGCGTGGAGAACACCACCGCGCCCGTCCCCTGCCCGCCCCGCTACTACAACCCGGAGTGGGGCTCCGCGGACGCCTCCGCCTGCCTCAACTGCGAGCCCGGCGAGTACTGCCCGTCCTCCGGCGGGGCGCTGCCGGCCGGCAACTGCTCCGCCGGGTACTACTGCCCGGCGTCCCCGGTCGGGCAGCTGACGGCCACGCCGCCGGAGTTCCGGTGCCCGCGCGGCCACTCCTGCCCGGCGGGGGCGGCGTGGTACGAGATCTGCGCGAACGGGACGTACCAGGACGAGGAGGGGCAGGGGCAGTGCAAGCCGTGCCCGGCGGGCTCCTACTGCTGGCTCGGCAACCTGTGCCCCCTGGAGAACGAGACGTACACGACGCCGCAGGACTGCCCCGTGGGCTACTACTGCCCGCCCATGACCGCGCACCCGCACCAGTACCCGTGCCCGGCCTCCACCTTCAACAACCTCACGGGCCGGAGCGGGCCCGAGGACTGCATCGCGTGCCCCGCGGGCTCGTACTGCGCCACCCCCGGGCTCAGCGAGCCCACGGGGCTCTGCGATGCGGGCTACTACTGCACGGGGTCCGCGGTCGTCGCGAACCCCAGCGCCGGCGCGACCGGTGGCCCATGCCCCTGCGGCCACTACTGCCCGGAGGTATGTGCCAGTACTACAACCAGGGGTTTCTGCAAAGGTCAGGGTGTTTGCTTGTGGTTCCGCTGATGGGTGGCTGTAGCTGACGGCAGTTGGCAAGTGGACAGTGGGCGGTGGTCCGTATCAGATGTCGGTTGACTAGGGGCAGTTGAATGCGGTCCTTGAATGGGTTGGCGGCGAAACGGCACTTGTGTGTGTGCACGCGTCCGGGTGCTGTACATCATTGGAAAAGGGGAAAGCCTCATTACAGGGTCTTGGTTGTGACGCCCCATTGTCACCCACCCGGAACCTCAGCTTCGAACGGGATCCGCGAACAGCGGCGAGGGTGTACCTGTTTTCTGAAGCACCTCATTTTGGAACTCTCCAACAATTTCCAGGTTTCTGAGGGTCAGGGATGTTACGCCGTGGCTGGACTGGGTAAACCGGCTGAAAATGTATTGCATCACAGAAGTTGATTGCGAGGAGCAGTTTCACAAGGTCAAACCAGGGTGGATTGACACACACAGGAGGAGGTCGGTCATGGATTCGTGGTTCGTGGTACGGTGGTGTGGTGGTGTGGTAATGGTATAGTAGTACGTCGGTAAAGCAACAACGACCTTTAGCCGCCTGCAAATTGGCCCTGACCCACTAATCCACTCCCTCCTCCTGTAGCGCCCCTCCCCGCCTGGCTCGCTAAGTCCGTAGTCCTATTCAAGCACCCGTTTGGAAACCTGCCCCCCCCACCCCCGTTCTCTCTCGCTCGTCCCCTCACTACAGGGCAGCGGCGCCCCGCAGCCGTGCGGAGCCGGGACGTACCTCAACTACACGCAGGCGTCGGCGGACAGCGAGTGCGAGGCGTGTACGAAGGGCATGTACTGCCCCGGGGCGGCGCAGTGCTTCCCCGCGGGCGAGTGCGACCCCGGGTACTACTGCCCCGGCAGTCAGACCGTGGCCAACCCGGCGGCGTACCAGTGCCCCATCGGGTTTTACTGTCCGCAAGGGACCGCGTGGTACGTCCGGCCCTCGGCCGGGTACTACACGGGCCAGGCCGGGCAGGATGCCCCCGCCCTGTGCCCCGCCGGGTACTACTGCACGCTGGAGGACACGTGCGGCGCGCAGTGCGGGGACCCGCTGCCGAGCGGCAACTACACCGTCCCGCAGGACTGCCCGCCCGGCCACTACTGCCCCGAGGGCACCAGCTTCGCGTTCGAGTGGCCGTGCCCCGTCGGCTCGTACGGCCCCAACATGAACCTGCACAACGCCTCGCAGTGTGAGCTGTGCCCCCCGGGCCGGTACTGCCCCAACGCGGGGATGAGCCCTGAGATCGCGTATCTTTGCGCCCCAGGTCAGTCTGTGCTCCAGGACGTTCCTTAAGGATGCTCAAAGTTCCTTTTTTTTCCCCTCCTAAGGAACACACACGCCCTGGACCGGTGGTTACAGGCCAACTGCTTGCGGTTACGGGCCAACCGTTGTCGGTTAAGCGCCAACCGCTGGCGATAAGCATCCATCACCAACAGCACTGGGCCGTGGGCTGTCAGCTTTCCATTGGTAGGCGGCCCTTTCAAAGCATGACATTGGGCATCCAGACTTTTTTCCCCCTTTCCCCCCCCCTATGAAGGAACGTTCTGGCCTGCTCCTGTCATTTGCTATGCGGTTACGGGATGTTGCCGCACTGCGTGCCACTGCTGGGCACTTCCCACACTCCTCGATAGTTGACACCTGTTGCCACATTGACACGTGTTGACACTTGTTGACACTTGTTGACACTTGTTATCACGTGCTGCTACAGCCTGTCCCGTAGCCTAGTATGCGCCCAGCGGCCTTCTGCATATCTGAGACTGAGGGTCTTCTATGAGTGTGTCATGGCAGTGCGTGCGAATCGGCACATCCCCTTATCACCTCCTTTTGGAATCGCAGCGCCCCGATGCCACTGCCGGTGATTGGGGTGATTGTGGGTTGATGAGGATGGGTGGGTTGTTGAGGGGGCGTTGAGGATTCATAAGCGGGGTTCGATGGATTGAGGATTCATGGGGGTGCCTCGATGGAGCTGTGTATCCCTCCCTTTTTTTGGTTACCGGCAGCTGCAAATAATGCGAGTGTACATGTATGTGTTGTGTCAGACCGCTTCCCCATGTGGCCTGTCCTCAACCATCGCTACTCCTGTGCAAATCCTCATGTCGCAGAGTCATGCAGTTTTGCATTTCTAAAGCCCTCGCGACCACAACAGTGTGATGTTGTGCTCGTCATTCACACGGCTGGGGTTGAGGCGATTGCTGTCGGTTATCAATGCCGGTGGGAGGCATTTGGGGTGAGGGAGAGAGCGGCTGGGCTGCCAGCTGGTAGCCCCTGGCGCTTGCTGTTCTCACGGAAGCACCACCGACGGGTGCTCACAGCTTCTGTGCCCTCTTAATTGTACGAGAACCTTCCACGCCATTGCGATGCGAAGAGTGTGAGAGAGTATTTGCCGAGGGGGTCATGCAAGCTGCCCAATACCAGTGGAGTGTAACCTTGTCATTGGCCGGGAGCAGGGACCTCCTGGTAATACAAATGGGCCTGTTGGTCCCCAGCTGCTGTGGGGAAGGCCCAAGCACTCCGAACCCAGAAGAATACAGTGCGACCCCGGTGGGTGGGTGGGTGGGTGGATGTTTCACAGCCCTGCGAGAGCCAGCAGCCACTCCCCTCGAGTTGCCAAGCAAAGGCCCACACCCGCCTCCCATTCTGCAACCCCCGTGCGCCTGAATCGAGGTCCTCCTTCCGGGACTGAGGGAGTGTTCCACCCCAGCCGCTTCCGTCTGTCGCCAACCGCCGCAACCGTTTTGCAACCGCCCGATTTTGTCCCAAGCGCTTGTGCGAACAGTCGACGCTTTTGCGACCCCCCCTCAAGCCCTCTTTGGTCGCCGTTTTCTTCAAGCACGAGCCCGAGCCCCGCCCCGTCTTGATGCATGACTGCCACCACAACTGACCCTCTTCTGCGCACAGGCTACTACTGTACTCGCGGGGCCTCGCAAAAGGACCCGACCGATGGGGTCACCGGCGACATCTGCCCCACCGGCGCGTACTGCCCGGAGGACAGCACCAGCCCCACCCTCTGCCCCGCCGGATCCTTCAACCCGGGGCTCGGGGGCCCGGGCCTCGCCTCCTGCCGGCCCTGCACCGCGGGCTCCTACTGCCATTCGGCGGGCCAGGCTAATGCCACGGGCCTCTGCAGCGCCGGCTACTACTGCCCCGCCGGCCAATTGGTCCCGGAGCCCCACGCCTACGGCTGCCCAGTGGGCTACCGCTGCCCGGTCGGCTCTCCCGCGCCCCTGCTCTGCCGGAATGGCACGTACCAGGACGCTCCTCTGCAGGACGACTGCAAGGTCTGCCCCGAGGGCTTCTACTGCCTGCTCCCGGACGACGGGAATGTGACGGTGCCGCTTGACTGCCCCCGCGGGTACTATTGCCCCTTCGGGACGCAGTTCCCTAACGAGTGGCCCTGCCCTCCCGGGACATACAGCGCGGCTATGAGCCTGGTTGAGGTTTGTCCTGTCAGTTCTCATCCTGTTCGTGTTGTCTGTGGGTGATGCCTGACTTTCGTGCCCACACGAGTGGTGATGGAGGAGGGCAGGGGCAGTGTGGGTTTGAGGGAGTCGTGACGCCCTAATGGTGGGGTTTCAACTGCCGGCGGGGGGTCGAAGAGTCTTCGGAGCCCCCTTGCCGGGTGTCAATCCCCACTAGAGCTCCAATGACCGGACCAAGTCTAACCAAGATGGCCCCAGATTCGTCGGACCTGAAGATTGAAAAAAAGTGGAAATCTTATCTTTGGAATCAGTAGAAACATTTACAGACACGTACAAATCGTGCGGGCGTACACGTATCCTCTCTCAAGAAGTTGGGATAGGGCCCCACTATGCCAGCACATGTACGCCCAACTCCTCGTGTTGCTGCAGCTTTACCACAGCGTGACTGATGTCACCGACAGTGTACGGTATCTTTTGTGGCATGCAGCTCCAGGGCTGGTCTCCAACATGGTTGAGCAGTTATTGAAGGCCAAACCTGACGAACCAGTAGGGGGCATACAGAGCTCCATAGAAGCAACCCTATGAACCCATATGAATCCATAGAAGCACCATCGGATGTTCAGCTCGGTCGCCGGTGAGTTTCTTTCTGACCAGTGTTGAGGCCTGCCACCGCTGTCCAACCTGTTTTCAGCCGAATCTTTTGGTTGCTGATGTCGGGGTCAGAGAGGGTTGTTGATGGTCGCCGGGTTGCAAAGAGCAACACAGAGTTGGTTGTTGGTGGCCAGAGGGTGTCACAAGGGCCAGGTGCATGCCAGAGCAAAGCACCCGTGAATATCTCGAAGCCCCTGTGGAATTGGTTGGAACACTGCCGGCAATATGCTGGACATTTCTGTCTGGGCCAAGAGCTGCCCAGTTTTCTACGCACACGCCCATAGAGGGAAACGAGCACGCGTTGCACGCCGTGCTACACGCGGTGCGCATTGTAGGTGCGTGTATTTATACTGACATACATACAACATTTGTTTGTCATCGACATAATTCCTTTCAGGCACCTGGACAGCTGGTACAAAGGAGTATGAGCTGTATGAGCTGCAATAGGTGTAGTGAATGTGGTTTTTTGTGTGTGCGGAGTTGTGAGCTCCGCCTTTTTTTTTTGTCATTCTTGCATGTTCATTCCCTTGTTCCTTTGCACTGCAGCCCAGATTTGTTTCGCTGTTTTCTTTTCATGCCCCAGCGGGAGTGGCTGCGTGGCATCAAACTGGTGTCGAGCCCGGATCAAGAAGCGGACGGGGGCAGTGGAGGCGTCCATTGTTGTATGCTAACCCCTTAGGCCACCGCGTCCCTGCCACCCTTAAAATCTGCCAGAAAATGCGTGAAATAGCAACTCTTAACTCTGAGCACACGGTGCGCTTTTTTCCCTCATAGGGAAAGGAGGCAACCAATTTTTTCAGGCTTTTTCCATTGTACGCTGCTTGCTATAGTTGCAGGTGCATTGCTGGCAATATGCAAAGCACTTCTGATGGGCAACACGGGGACCATGTTGGTTTCCAAGCGTTTTTGTCGAGATGTGAAGACCCGGTTTTCTAGTCTGCCACAGCATCAAACATGCGACATGCAGATCTTTTGCATGGCGTTCCATCCACCACAACGTATCTATGTCAATGTCCGAACGGGTGTGGGGCCTGCGCTTGAATGTATGTATCCCCAACAGTCCAAACAGTGATTGTCATTTATGCCCCAACCGCATCCTTCCCACACCCCCTGCGGCTGCAACGGTTTTGTAACCGCCGCCTCCTGCTCCCCAACCGCTTGCCCAACCGCTTGCCCATCCGTGGCCATGTTCACTGCACTCCCCTGTGGCCCCTCTCTGTCAAGTGCCGGCCCGACTGACCACTCTGAACCCCTTCTTCAACCGAACCTTCCTCAGCCCCTTTGCACGCCCTCAATCCCGATGCATCGCAGGTGGACCAGTGCATTGACTGCCCCCCCGGCCGGTACTGCCCCAACGCCGGGGGCACTGCCTCCGCGGGGGACTGCGTGCGAGGGCACTACTGCGCGGGCGCCGCCGCGTCCATGGCCCCTACCGACGGCGTCACCGGCGACGCCTGCCCCGGCGGCCACTACTGCCCCACCGGCACCGGCGCCCCGTTCGCGTGCCCCAACGGCACGTACAACGACGCCGAGGGCTCCACGAACTCCTCCGACTGCAAGCCCTGCCCCGGAGGTCAGTACTGCGGTGCGCCGGGCCTCATGGCCCCCAGCGGCAACTGCAGCGCGGGATACTACTGCCCCGGCGGTCTTGAGGTCGGGCAGGCGCACCCCACGCCCTTCGAATACCTGTGCCCCAGCGGCTACTTCTGCCCCGCCGGCGCTGTGGCGCCGCTGCACTGCCCCGCGGGCTCGTACAGCGACCAGGCGGGGGCGGAGGCCTGCACGGCGTGCCTCGCGGGGTTCTACTGCAACCGCTTCGAGCACGTCGCGGTCGCTGGGTGCCCGGAGCCGTTCACCAACTACACCGTCCCCACCGCCTGCCCCGCGGGGCACTACTGCCCCACCGGCACCGCCCGCGGCGACGACAACCCCTGCCCCGTCGGCACGTACTCGCCCGACATGGGCCTGACCACTGCGGAGTCGTGCGTGGCGTGCCCCGCCGGGCAGTACTGCGGGTCGCCGGGCCTCACGGCGCCCACGGGCCCGTGCAACGCCTCGTACTACTGCCTCAACTCCTCCACGACCCCGCAGCCCCTCACGGGCGAGTTCGGCGGCCCGTGCCCCGTCGGCCACTACTGCCCGTCCGGCACCGGCTACCCCGTCCCGTGCCCGGCCGGCACCTACAACCCCAACACCCACGGCAGCTCCGAGGGCAACTGTCAGCCCTGCAGCGCCGGGTACTTCTGCGCGCAGCCCGGGCTGGCGGCGCCCACCGGGACGTGCTGGGGCGGCTGGTACTGCCCGGAGGGGCAGGCGGTGCCGAACCCGGCCGCCTACGTCTGCCCCATCGGCTTCTACTGCCCGATTGGGTCCGTGCAGCCGCTCAACTGCCCTGCGGGGCTCTACTCCGACACCCCGAACCAGTTCAAGTGCCGGCTCTGCCCGAGCGGGTACTTCTGCGACGTCCTGGACAAGTGCGACATCCACTGCCTCGACCCCGCGCAGTGCGAGCCGTACGACAACTGCACCAACGCCACGTCGCAGCCGCGGGACTGCCCGCCGGGCCACTACTGCCTCAACGGCACCCGCTACGGCACGCAGTTCGCGTGCGGCGCGGGCACGTACAACCCGGGCTACAACCTCGCGGCCCCCGCAGAGTGCCACGGCTGCCCCGCCGGCGAGTACTGCGAGTCCGCTGGGCTCGCGGTGCCGACCGGGCCGTGCATGGCCGGGCACTACTGCAGCGGCTCCGCCCGGCGCCCCGACCCCACCGACAACGTCACCGGCGCGCTCTGCACGCCGGGGCACTACTGCCCGGAAGGCAGCCCCGCCCCGGTGCCGTGCCCGGCGGGCACCTTCTCCACCGTCACCGGGGCCCGCAACGCCTCCGAGTGCACGGCGTGCCTCCCGGGGCAGTACTGCAATGGCCTGGGGCTGACGGCCCCGACCGGGCCCTGTCTGCAGGGCTTCTACTGCCCCGCCGGCACGGCCTACCCCGGGACGCTCCCCTCGGCCTCGTGCCCGTTCGGCTACCACTGCCCCGAGGGCAGTGTGGCCCCCGTGGTCTGCCCCTCGGGCTACTTCCAGGACGACGTGCAGCAGCACACCTGCAAGCTCTGCCCCAGCGGGTACTACTGCGACCTCGAGGACAAGTGCGACGGCACCAACTACACGCAGCCCCAGGCGTGCCCCCCGGGCCACTACTGCCTCAACGGCACCACCCACGGTACCGAGTACCCGTGCCCCACGGGGACCTACAACGCCGGCACGAAGCTCGAGAGCGCGGGCGACTGCACCCCGTGCACCCCCGGCCACTACTGCGAGACCGCCGGCCTCGCGGCGCCCACGGACGCCTGCAGCGCATCGTTCTACTGCACCGCCGGCGCCGAGACCGCGACGCCCCTGGACGGCGCCCAGGGAGGCCTCTGCCCTCCTGGCGCCTACTGCCCCGCCGGCAGCGGGGCCCCCGTGCTGTGCCCCGGCGGCACGTTCAACAGCAAATTCGGGTCGGCCAACCTGTCGCACTGCGAGCCCTGCACCGCCGGGTACTACTGCGACCAGTCCAACCTCACCGGCCCCGTGAACGAGTGCACGGCCGGCTTCTACTGCCCGGAGGGCACCGTCACCCCGGCCCTGGTCTGCCCCTTCGGGTACCACTGCCCCGTCGGGTCGCCCGCGCCCGTGAACTGCCCGTCCGGCACGTACCAGGACGAAGAGGGGCAACGGGGCTGCAAGACGTGCCCCGAGGGCTACTACTGCGACCTGGAGGAGAAGTGCCTGTACGCCTCGGCCCTCGCCACCAACGCCTCGACGGTGCAGATCCCGGACTTCGAGGACGACGTGATGTGCGACGGCAATGGGACCAACGGGACGGGCTGCAGCTGCAGCTGCCGCCCGCCGCTCGCCGACGTTCCGACGTACGCCACGACCACCACCGCGTTCTCGCAGCCGCGCCAGTGCCCGCCCGGGCACTACTGCACGAACGGCACGGCGTACGCCACGCAGCACAAGTGCCCGATCGGCACCTACAGCGACCAGACGGCCCTGCGGAGCGCGGAGGAGTGCACGCCGTGCGCGCCCGGCCACTACTGCGCCAGCGCGGGCCTGGGAGTGCCCACAGGGCCCTGCGCCCCCGGATTCTACTGCGTCTCGGGGGCCAGCCACCCCGCCCCCACCGACAACGTCACCGGCAACGTCTGCATCCCGGGCCACTACTGCCCCGAGGGCAGCAGCTTCCCGGTGCCGTGCCCCGCGGGCACGTTCTCCAGCGGCGTCGCCAACGCAAACCTCACGCAGTGCGAGCCGTGCACCGCCGGTATGTACTGCAGCGGGGGCGCCCTCCTGCAGCCCACGGGGCCCTGTGCGGAGACCTTCTACTGCCCCGAGGGGACTGCGGAGCCGTCGCTGTTGTGCCCCTTCGGATACCACTGCCCCGCGGGCTCCGCGGAGCCACTCAACTGCCCCAGCGGGTTCTACCAGGACGAGGTCGGGCGCGCGGTGTGCAAAGTGTGCCCCGCGGGCTTCTACTGCGACCTGGAGGACAAGTGCAGCGGCCAGAACTTCACGCAACCGACGCCGTGCCCTGAGGGTCACTACTGCCCCGAGGGCACCAACCGCTCCACGCAGTACCCCTGCCCCGCCGGCACCTACAACAACGTCACGGGGCTGAGCGCCGTGAGCGGCTGCGCGGCCTGCAGCCCCGGCGCCTACTGCGAGACCGCCGGGCTCGTGAAGCCCACCGGCCTCTGCGACCCGTCTTACTACTGCCTGGCCGGCGCCACCAACCCCGCCCCAGTGGACGGCATGACCGGCGACATCTGCCCGCCGGGCTTCTACTGCCACGTCGGCACCGGCGCCCCGCTGGCCTGCCCCGCGGGCACGTTCAGCCCCCAGACCGGCGTCGCGGACGTGACCGGCTGCCAGCCCTGCACCAGCGGCTCGTACTGCTCCGACGCGGGGCTCGTGCAGCCCGTGGGGCTGTGCATGGAGGGCTACTACTGCGAGACGGGGACCCAGGTGCCGTACCTGGTGTGCCCCATCGGGTACCAGTGCCCTCAGGGCTCGCACAGCCCCGTCGTGTGCCCCGCCGGCACGTACCAAGACCAGGAGGGCAAGGGCTACTGCAAGGGCTGCCCCCGAGGCTTCTACTGCGATCTGGAGGAGCCCTGCGGTAACTCCACCGCCACGCAGCCGCGGGTGTGCCCCGCTGGGCACTACTGCCCCAACGGCACCCGCTTCGCCACCGAGTGGCCCTGCCCGGCCGGCACCTTCAGCAACCGCACGGGCGTGCAGGCGCCCGAGGCGTGTTCGCAGTGCCTCCCGGGCTACTACTGCGAGGGCCCGGGGCTCCTGGAGCCCACCGGCCCTTGCGACCCGGGCTACTACTGCCTGGCGGGCTCCGACACGGGCACGCCGCGCACGCTGGTCAACGGCACCGTCCGCGTGCCCAGCGTCGGGGACTACTGCCCCGCGGGGTCGTACTGCCCGGCCGCCAGCCCCAACCCGCAGCCCTGCCCGCCCGGCACGTTCAACCCCGCGCAGGGCATGGCGGCGCCCGCGGCCTGCGAGCCCTGCACGGCGGGGCACGCCTGCACTCTGGAGGGCCTGTCCGCGCCGTACCTGCCGTGCCAGGCCGGCTACTACTGCCCCTCCGGCACCGTGTTCCGCAACCTCTGGGACAACCGCTGCCCCGTCGGGCACTACTGCCCGGCCGGCACCGCGGAGCCCCGCAGCTGCCCCGCCGGGCTGTACACGAGCACGTACGGCCGCTACACCTGCTGGGTCTGCCCCGCCGGCTTCTACTGCGCCGAGCCGCCTGCCGGTAACGCCTCGGCGCCACAGCCGTGCCCGGCGGCCCACTACTGCCCGAACGGCACCCGGCACGCCACGCAGTTCCCGTGCCCCGTCGGCACGTACAGCAACGCGACGGCGCTGGAGACGGCCGCGGACTGCCTCCCGTGCGCCCCTGGGCACTACTGCGCGGACTTGGCCCTGCAGGAGCCCTCCGGCCCCTGCGCCGCCGGCTACTTCTGCACCGGCGGCTCAACCGTCGCGGAACCGACGGACGGCGTCGTGGGCGGCGGGTGCCCCGCCGGCCACTACTGCCCGGAGGCCAGCGCACAGCCCACCCCGTGCCCCATGGGCACGTACAACGGCGCCAACATGAGCCAGAGCCTGTCGGACTGCGCCGCGTGCCCCCCGGCGATGTACTGCGACGCCACCGGCCTCACGGCCCCCGTCGGCAGCTGCCCGGCGACGCTCTACTGCCCGGAGGGCACTGGCAACCCTTCGCTGCTGTGCCCCTTGGGCTACCAGTGCCCCGAGGGCGTCGCATCTCCATTGGACTGCCCGTCGGGCGAGTACCAGGACGCCCCCGGGCAGGCGCAGTGCATCGTGTGCCCCGAGGGCTACTACTGCGACCTCGACGAGAAGTGCAACAAGACCGCCTGGGGGCACGGCCTGTACACGGTCCCCCGAGACTGCCCCGCCGGCCACTACTGCCCCGCGGGCACGAAGTTCGCGACCGAGTTCCCCTGCCCCGTGCCCACCTTCAGCAACGCCACGAACCTCAAGGGCGTGGGCGAGTGCCAGCAGTGCCCCCCTGGGGCGTACTGCGCCAGCGCCGGGCTGACGGCGCCCACCGGCCTCTGCGCCGCGTCGTGGTACTGCCGGGGCAGCTCCAACTCCTCCCACCCCGAGACCGGGCCCACGGGCGGGTACTGCCCGGCGGGCTACTACTGCCCGGAGGGCACCCCGGCCCCTCAGGCCTGCCCCGAGGGTACGTACAACGCGAAGGAGGGCTCCATGGCCCTGGACAACTGTACGCTGTGCGACCTGGGGCACTACTGCCCCCTGACGGCCCTCACGCAGCCATACAACCCGTGCTACCCGGGCTTCTACTGCCACGAGGGCGAGACCAGTGCGCAGCCCGCGGACAAGAAGTGCCCCTACGGCCACTACTGCCCGCGCGGCAGCAGCACGTGGCAGCGCTGCCCCCCGGGCACCTACAGCAACCATCCCGGGCAGTACGTGTGCAAGGTCTGCCCCGCCGGGCACTACTGCGACTACGACGCGGCGAACTTGACGGACTACATTGTGCCCGAGATCTGCCCCGCCGGGCACTTCTGCCCCAACGGCACGCGCATGGCCACGCAGTTCCCGTGCCCTGTCGGCACCTTCCACAACGAGACCGGCCTCCGGAGCAGCGACGAGTGCCCGCCGTGCCTGCCCGGGACGTACTGCGGGGAGGCCGGGCTGCGGGCGCCCACGGGCCCGTGCGCGGCCTCGTACTACTGCAGCGGCGGGGCCAGCGTGCCGCGGCCCATGGACGGCCTCACGGGCGACATCTGCCCCGTCGGGTACTACTGCCCGGAGGGCACGCTGGGCCCCGTGCCCTGCCCGCCCGGCACCTTCGGCCCGAAGAACGGCACGGCGGCGGTGGAGGAGTGCGAGCCGTGCACGCCGGGCATGTACTGCGAGTCCGCGGCGCTAGTGTTCCCCACGGGGCCGTGCCCGGCGCGGTTCTTCTGCCCCGAGGGCACGGACGTCCCGGCGCTGCTGTGCCCCTTCGGGTCCTACTGCCCCGACGGCGTGGGCGTGCCCCTCACGTGCCCGTCCGGCACGCATCAGGACGAGCCCGCCAAGGCGGACTGCAAGGAGTGCCCCCGGGGCTTCTACTGCGACCGGGAGGAGAAGTGCCTGTTCCCCGTGACCTACAACACGACGGAGCTGAGCACCTGCCGCGACCAGTGGGACTGCAGCAACACCACCAACGTCACCCTCGGCAACGCCACGCAGTATCTGCCGCCCGGCGCCGAGGGGCCGCTGCCCTGCCAGGCCCTCACCACCGCCTTCACGCAGCCGCAGCCGTGCCCCGCCGGGCACTACTGCCCGTCCGGCGTCAAGTTCGGCACGGAGTACCCGTGTGCCCCGGGCACGTACGGCCCCAGCACGCACATGGTCAGCGCCGAGGACTGCCTGGAGTGCCCGCCGGGTCTGTACTGCCTGACCTCGGGGCTGGCGGAGCCCACGGGCAACTGCAGCGCCGGGTACTACTGCACCGGTAGCTCCGACACCCCCAACCCCATGGGAGGGGCCATGGGCGACGTCTGCCCGATCGGCCACTACTGCCCCGCGGGCGCGCACTGGCCGGTGGCCTGCCCCCCGGGCACCTTCAACCGCAAAGTGGGGGCCATGGACGTGAGCCACTGCGACCTGTGCACCGGCGGCCAGTACTGCAACCAGTTTGCCCTCGCGGAGCCTGTGGCGACCTGCGGTGCCGGGTACTACTGCCCCGCCGGCACTTCGGAGGAGGAGAGCTACGCGTGCCCGGCCGGCTACCACTGCCCCGAAGGCACGCACTACCCGGTGCAGTGCGATCCGGGCTACTATCAGGACCTCGAGGGGCAGTCCCAGTGCCGCGTCTGCCCCGCCGGCTACTACTGCGACCTGGACGACAAGTGCGACGTCGGCAACTTCACGCAGCCCCGGGACTGCCCCCCGGGCCACTACTGCCTGCAGGGCACGCGGTTCGCCACGCAGTACCCGTGCCCCGTCGGCACCTTCAGCCCCGTGACGCGGCTGGTGGACATCGCGCAGTGCCTGCCGTGCACGCCGGGCTCGTACTGCGACGCCCCCGGGCTCTCGGTGCCCGCGGGCCCGTGCGCGGCGTCCTACTTCTGCAACGGGTCCGCCGTCACGGCGCAGCCCACGGACGGCCAGTCCGGCGACCTGTGCCCCCCCGGGGCCTACTGCCCCGCCGGCACGGCCGAGCCCCTGCTGTGCCCGCCCGGCACCTACAACGACGCCGCCAGCAGCTGGAGGCTGGCGCACTGCAAGCTCTGCCCGGGCGGACAGTACTGCAGTGGCTACGGCCTGCAGGAGCCGGGCCCCCTCTGCACCGCGGGGTACTACTGCCCGGAGGGCACCGCCGTCCCGACGCTGGAGTGCCCGTACGGGTGGCACTGCCCGGAAGGCTCCATGTCCCCCGTCAACTGCCCGTCCGGGTACTTCCAGGACGAGGCAGGACAGGCCCAATGCAAGCTCTGCCCGGAGGGCTACTACTGCGACCTGGACGACAAGTGCCCGTACGCCAGCTACATGCCCCAGGCGTTCCAGTCGGTGAGTGTGGACCCGCAGACGGTCTTCAGCCCCAACGCCTCCGTGCTCAATGCCACGACCTGCGTCGAGGACGGCGGGTACTGGGTGTACGTCAGCGACGGGAACAGCAGCTACTACACCTACTGCAACGGCACCCTCACCGACGCGGACGCCTGCGTCAACGTGACGGCGAACGCGTCGCGGATCCTGTCGGGCCTGCACGGCACTGCGATGCCCACGACGTGCCTCCCGGCCCCCGACACTCCGCTGCCCGGGTCGCAGCTGTACAACGTGGAGCTGCTCCTCAGCAACTACACGCAGCCGCAGCCGTGCCCGGCGGGCTACTACTGCCCCAACGGCACGAAGTTCGCGACCGAGTTCCCGTGCCCCGCCGGCACGTTCAGCAATGAGACGCTGCTGACGCGCGAGGGGCAGTGCACGCCGTGCCTCGCCGGGTACTACTGCGAGACGTCCGCGCTCCTGTTCCCGACGGGCCCCTGTGCGCCGTCGTTCTACTGCACCGGCCGGACGGTGGTCAGTATGCCGACGGACGGGGTCACCGGCGACGTCTGCCCCGTGGGGCACTACTGCCCCGAGGGCAGCCCGCAGCCCGTGCCGTGCCCCGCCGGCACCTTCAGCGGCCGCACGGCCGCCTTCGAGCTGGCGCAGTGCGACGCGTGCGTGGCCTCCCAATACTGCCCCAGCAGCGGCATGGCGCTCCCCGGGCCCCTGTGCTTTGCGGGCTTCTATTGCCCCCCGAGCACCCCCTACCCGTCGCTGTACTGTCCCTTCGGCTTCCATTGCCCCCTGGGCTCTGCGGAGCCCAAGAACTGCCCCTCGGGCTATCACCAGGACGAAGTGCAGCAGGACTACTGCAAGGAGTGCCCGGCCGGCTACTACTGCGACCTGGGCGACAAGTGCCCGCCGGCCGTGTGGTACAACACGTCCGTCAACGCCACGACCTGCCTCAACGGCACCAACGGCAGCCGCGTGAACTGCAGCACCGAGGCCGCGCTGGTCACCAACGAGGGCGGGTTCACGCAGCCGCGGCCGTGCCCCGCCGGGCACTACTGCCCCAACCGCACCCTCTACGCCTCGCAGTACCCGTGCCCCGTGGGCACGTACAACAACGTCACGCTCCTCGAGTCCGAGGACCAGTGCCTGCCCTGCGCCCCCGGCCACTACTGCGCCACCCCGGGGCTCCAGAGGCCGACGGGGCTGTGTGCACAGTCCTACTACTGCGAGGGTGGCAGCAGCACCCCGACGCCTCAGGACGGCGTCGCCGGTGGCCTCTGCACGCCCGGACACTACTGCCCTGCGGGCTCCGCACTGCCCACGCCGTGCCCCGAGGGAACGCTCAACGCGAAGCCGGGCTCCCACAACGTCAGCCAGTGCGACCCGTGCACCCCCGGATACTACTGCGCAACGCCCGGCCTCACCAACGCCACCGCGAAGTGCCACGCGGGCTACTACTGCCCGTCCGGCGTGTCGGTCCCGACGCCCCCCGAGTACATCTGCCCCTTCGGATACCAGTGCCCACTGGGCAGCGTCGCGCCGCACCCGTGCCCCAGCGGAACGCACAGCGACGTCCCGGGGCTGGAGGCGTGCAAGCCCTGCCCCGCCGGCTTCTACTGCGACCTCGACGACCACTGCCTCGTGGGCGAGAACTACACGCAGCCGCGGGCCTGCCCCGAGGGCCACTACTGCCTCCCGGGCACCGACTACGCGACGCGCTACCCGTGCCCCCCGGGCACGTTCAACAACAAGACCGGCCTCGCATCGGTCGAGGAGTGCACCCTCTGCCTCGCCGGGCAGTACTGCCCTACCCCCGGCCTCTCAGAGCCCACCGGCCCCTGTGCCGCCGGGTACTACTGCAACAACGGCTCGACCACCCCGTACCCGCGCGACCAGCGGTGCCCGCCCGGGTCCTACTGCCCTGAGGGCACCGTCGGGCCGCTGCTGTGCCCGCCGTCCACCTTCAACCCGCGCTACGGGGCCCCCAACATCAGCGCCTGCGAGCCGTGCACCGGGGGACAGTACTGCGGCGAGTCCGGCGGTACGGCCCCCACCGGCGACTGCGCCGGCGGCTACTACTGCCCGCAGGGGCAGCGGCTGCCGAACCCGCCCGGTCTGGAGTGCCCCTTTGGGTACTACTGCCCGCCCGGCAGCTTCGCGCCCGTGACCTGCCCCGCCGGGTACCACACCAACCAGTCCGGGACGGAGGCCTGCCTGCCTTGCCCGCCCGGCACCTACTGCGACCTGGACGACAAGTGCGCCGGGGAGAACTACACGCAGCCGCGCGACTGCCCGCCGGGGCACTACTGCCTGGAGGGCACGCAGTACCCAACGCAGTACCCCTGCCCCGTCGGCACCTTCAACAACATCACCAACCTCCGCAGCGCGGACGAGTGCTTCAACTGCACCGCCGGCTCCTACTGCGCGTCCACCGGGCTGACGGCCCCCACCGGCCCCTGCGACGGCGGCTACTACTGCTCCGGCGGCGCGCGCGTCCCGAACCAGCACGGCTGCCCGGCCGGGCACTTCTGCTTCCCGGGCACCTCCTACCCAGACCCGTGCCCCGTCGGCACCTACAACCCGAGGACCGGCGCGGCCAACGTCACCGAGTGCTACCCGTGCACGCAGTCCTTCTACTGCGGCCGGGAGGGGCTGGTGCAGCCGGACACGTGCTGCGACGCCGGCTACTACTGCCCCGGCGGAGACGAGATCGCGACGTCCATCCCCTGCCCCGTCGGGTACTACTGCCCGCGCTGCAGCGCCCACCCCAACAACTGCCCGTCGGGCTACTACCAGGACCTGGAGGGCCAGGGCACCTGCAAGCCCTGCGAGAAGGGCCACTACTGCTCCGAGGACGAGCCGTGGGCCAACTACACCGTCCCCCGGCCGTGCCCTCCGGGATTCTTCTGCCCGAGCGGCACCAAGTTCGCCCACGAGTGGCCCTGCCCGCTCGGCTACTACCGCGACTCGTACTCGATGACCACGGACTACCAGTGCTTCCCCTGCCCCGCCAGCCAGTTCTGTGGGCAGGAGGGCCTGCAGCTGCCCTCCGGCCCCTGCGAGGCCGGCTACTACTGCACCGGGGCGGCCCAGAGCCCCGCGCCCACCGACAGCATCTCCGGCAACATGTGCCCGCCGGGCCACTACTGCCCCAAGGGGTCGTCGTACCCCGTCGCGTGCCCCATCAGCCGGCGGTACTCCGGCAGCCGCGCCAAGAAGCTGGAGGACTGCCTGCCGTGCCCGCCCGGCCACTACTGCTCCGAGTACGGCCTCGCGAACTACACCGGGAACTGCCGCGGCGGCTTCTACTGCCCCGGCGGTCAGAACATCTCCGCGCCGGAGGAGTACTTCTGCCTGCGGGGCTACCACTGCCCCCCGGGCTCGGCGTGGCCCACGCGCTGCCCCGGCGGGACGTACCAGAACTCGACGCACCAGACGACCTGCAACATCTGCCCCCAGGGCTACTACTGCCCCCCGGGCAGCTTCTTGCCGGAGATCTGCCCGATGGGCGCCTACTGCCCGGAGGCGACGGAGTTCCCCATCAAGTGCCCCCCGGGCTCGTACAGCTACGACGTGGGGCTTGTGGACGCGCGCCAGTGCCTGCCGTGCCCCAACGGCACGTACTGCCTCGAGGGGGAGATCGTCGGCGACTGCCTGTGCGGTTTCATCTGCCGGCACTCCTCCGCCCGCCCCGACCCCGACTACGAGGACTCCCGCGGCGGCATCTGCCCGCTGGGCCACTACTGCCCGGCCGGCACCACGGAGGCCATCCCGTGCTCCAACGGCACGCTGGGGTACCAGCCCGGCCTGTGCTCGCAGTCCGAGTGCCTGCCGTGCCGCGCCGGCTTCTACTGCGAGTCCTGGTCCATCCTCCCCATCCCCTGCCCGCCGGGCTGGTATTGCCCCGAGGCGGAGGGCCGCCTGCCCTGCCCGCCGGGCACCTGGCAGCCGTACATGCACCAGTCCAACGCCAGCGCCTGCCTCCCCTGCGTCACCGGCTACGCGTGCCCCGACCCGACCATGCCCAACTACGACCAGTACGTGTGCCCCGAGGGCCACTACTGTCCCCCCGGCACCGCAGACCCGCTCCCGTGCCCGGGCGGCACGTACCGGGACATGCTCAACGGCACCACCGTCACCGACTGCGTCCCGTGCACCTGCGGCCACTACTGCCCGCCCGGCAGTGAACTCCCGATTGTCTGCCCCGACGGCTCCTACTGCCCGGAGATGGCCACCAACGCCTCGGTCTGCCCCGGGGGGTACTACTGCACGGGCCGCCTGACCGTGGGCGGCGTCGGCAGCTGCGAGCCCGAGATCTGCCCGCCGGGCCACTTCTGCCCGCCGGCCTCCCCCTTCTACTACGAGTGCTACAACGGCACGTACTGCCCGCGCGGCACTGAGATCCCCAACCTGTGCCCCTTGGGCTGGGCCTCCGTCAACGACAGCCTCGTGCGGGACACGCTGGAGGCCTCGTGCACGCCGTGCCCCGCCGGCATGTACGGCAACCACCCGTTCCGCATGTACTGCCAGACCTGCGACCCCGGATACGTCTGCCTCACGGCCGCCACCGACCCGCGCCCCGAGAACCGCACCGCGCAGCGCGGGTACCCCTGCCCCAAGGGCCACTACTGCCCCGCGGGCGTCACCTCCGAGATCCCGTGCCCCATCGGCACATACGGCGACACGCTGCGGGAGTCGGAGATCGACCAGGTGTTTGCCCGTTTGTCTTTTGTGTCTTCCCCAGTCTCCTCGGTGTTTGCCCCATCCTTTTTGGTGTTTGCCCCCATTCTCTGTGGTGATTGGTGAAGGATGCTGCATAGGAATCCCCCAGAGGCCTGAACTGGGTCTGGGTACCCACCGATGCCGTGGCTGTGGTGCGAGGCAAGTGCAAAGGGATGTATAGCCCCTCAGGGACTCACAGGCCAAAGAATCCCGAAAAAGACCATAGGAACAAGGACGAGGGGCGAGAAATCGCATGAGCAGAAGCGGGCAATAGATCAACGGGAAGACAAGAAAGGTCCGTCTGATGCAGTCTGAACCCGAGCCTTGGCCTGGAGTTGATTCAACTGATTTACAAAGCCCCTTCTCGTTGATGCTTGGCAGGGCTGCCGGCTCTGCGCCCCGAACTCGTTCACGGATGTGGGGGCCTCCACGAAGTGCTTCCCGTGCGGCCCCAGCGCGTGGTCCGGGCAGGGGGAGGACACGTGCCACTGCCACGGGCTGCACCGGTCGTTCCAGAAGACCGACAAGGCGTGCATCTGCGAGCCGGGCTACTACCATGTCAACGAGAACCGCTTTGTGTCCGAGGAGGACAGCGTCATCGACTGCCAGCGCTTCATCCTGCAGGTGTGCCCTCTCTCTCTCTCTCTCTCTGTGTGTGTGTGTGTGTGTGTGTGTCTCCTCTCCTTCCCTCCCTGTAACCCTCTCTCTGTCTGTGTGTGTGTGTTTCTCTCTCTCCCTCTCTCTCTTCCCTTCGCTCTCTCTCTCTCTCTCTCTCTCCCTCTCTCTCTCTCTCTCCCTCTCTCTGTTGTTTGCGATGGTGCTCTTCCTCTTGTCATCTGCAGTCGTCCTGTCTCAGTCTCTCTGTCTCTGTCTCTGTTGTTTGTGATCATGCCCTCTCTGTCTGTCATTAGTGATTGTGCTCTCTCTCTCTCTCTCCCCCCCTCTCTCTATTCTCTCTCATGCTTAGCGCTGCAAGCCCGGCGAGATCCGCCTGGAGAACGGCACGTGCTGCCAGGACGAGGCGGCGTACTGCGCCGGGCCCTGCGCGAGGTTGGGCGGGGGCCGGCTGGAGAAGGGCGTGTGCCAGTGCAACGAGCTGCAGGAGGTCGACGGGCGGTGCGACAAGGCGTGCCGCGACAAGGAGCTGCGGTTCTGCTACAACCCCCGGGCCGACCAGATCCAGATCCACGACCCGGCGGAGGGCACCACGGTCTACGTCGACGCGAACCGGATCTCCGCGGGCAAGCCCCGGTGCAAGATCGGGGACTGCTGCCGGTTCCGCATGATCTCGATCCACGGCGGGACCGGCGCCCCAGTGGGACGGTACAACGTGGGGCTGAAGGAGATCCTGGCCCTGCTGGGCGATGGCACGGACGCCAGCGCCGTGCGCGCCGCGCGCCGCGCGCTCCTGCAGACTGACGCGGCCGCCGGCATCGAGCTGCCGCTGGTCTGCCTGGAACACGGTGAGTCGATGGTGTGGGACCTCACCGATCTCACCGGCACGCTGCACTACCCCACGTACGACAAGGACTCGCTGCTGAACACGAACGCGAACTTCGACTACGGCCCCTTCCGGGCGCTGGCGGAGCGCCTCCAGTCCGACGCCGTCACGAAGACGTTCATCTATGCCTTCACGGAGGCCGGCACGTACGTCTTCAGCGACTCCGAGGACGCGGCCAAGAAGACCATCATCCGCGTGGTGCGGGAGCACGAGACGTGCCCCACGGACGGCGACAACGCGCCCATCATGTCGATCTCGCAGACGTCGCTCACGAACCTGGGCGTGGCGCCGACCACGGACATCATCCTGGCGCCGGACTGGCTGCTGATCGGGGTGCTGCTGATGGGCGTCGTGCTCCTGGTCGCCGGCATCGTCGTGGGCCTGTGGCACTTCCGCAGGCAGACCTGGGGGATGGTGTGTGACCAGACTGACAGGCGCGCTTGCAATCGCATTGTTCTGTAACAGTAATTCATGATTACTCATATATTCCTTCATTCGATCACTGTTGGAGACATCAATTCAGTGATTGCTCTTCTCCCTTTGCCTACTCTTGTTGAATGGTAGCAGTCTGTATGTGTGTATGTATGTATGTTCATGCTGTTTGCGCTTTCGTCTGGTGGCTTATTCAGCCATGCGGCTGTGTGC
The DNA here is from genome assembly GCA_964036045.1 of Eutreptiella sp. 'Long Island Sound 2002'. NCBI lineage: Eukaryota > Euglenozoa > Euglenophyceae > Eutreptiales > Eutreptiaceae > Eutreptiella > Eutreptiella sp. 'Long Island Sound 2002'. Next base: position 2,554,580 of record OZ038396.1, on the reverse strand, counting down.
CATCACCCCCGGCCTTTGTCTTAGTGGGTGGTGCGCACCCAGACTGACAGGCGCGCACGCCATCGCACTACCGTCCAATGCACGGTATTCTGCAACAGCAATTCATGATTATTCATGCATTCTATCATTCGATCACTGTTGCCGACATCAATGCAATGACTCTCTCCTCTCCCTTTGCCTACTCCTGTTGTAGGTGGGCTCCGGCATGCCCAAGTACCGCAACCTCGGCATGACCCTTCTGGAGTCCGGCACGTTCTCCAAGCTGTCGTCCAAGGGCACGTTCGCGCTGCGGCAGCAGCTGGTCGCCGGGCTGGAGGCGGACGCGAAGGGGAAGGGGAGCCCCGTGGAGGGGACCCCGATGAGCAACCCCCTCCTCAACCCCGAGTTCTACGCCTCGTCCGGCGCGCTGGACCAGGGGAGCCCCCCCAACCCCCTCCTCCCCCCTCCCACGCCGGAGCAGGCCGCGCAGCAGCTGCCCGTCGCCCGCGCGCAGCCCGGCCCCATCCCGGACGCGGCCTCCGAGATCGAGGACGCCGCGCAGGAGGGCCGCGAGCTCGACCTGGACCAGATGGAGGACGACTTCTGGGACTACGAGCGGCAGGTGGACCTTGAGGGCTTCAACGTGCGGATGCTGTACGACAAGCTGGAGGACCAGACCATCCACATGGTCTCGCAGCTCGCCAACCACAAGGACGACACGCTGCTGCTGTACAACAAGATCCTGGGCGAGACGGAGTCGCTGAAGGAGATGATCATGAAGGTGAACATCAACGTCATCGACAGCGAGGGCGCGTGCCGCCCCCCGCGCAGCGACGCCGGCAGCGACGCCGAGCCGGCCTCGGCGCCGGGCCCGCTCGCCAAGCAGAAGTCGGTGGTCCCACCCGTCGAGGCAGCGTCCGTCCGGGGCCCCGGGGCCGAGGACCGGGGGCACGTGCACTACGAGCTGCCGCCGGACCTGAAGGAGGTGCTCGTCAACTTCCTGCGGGACACGTTCCGGGACCTCCTGAAGCCCGAGGCCGAGGAGGAGGCGCGGTCGCAGCTCAAGTGGAGGCACAAGAAGCCGAAGCCCGTCGGGACCCTATCGGACAGCGATGGGGCGGGGCCCGAGCGTGCGGATAGCGGGCCCTACCGCAACAAGGGCAAGGGGCGGCGCGCGAAGCCTGCGCGCCCGGGCTCTCTGTCCGATCACTCCGAAGAGGAGAGGGAAATGCCGGGCCGATTCCGCGACGAGGGCGAATCGTCCGACGATGGCCGCGCGCGCGCCGCTGAGGGCGGGCGACCGGGTGTGCTGTCGGGCGGCGAGGAGGACAGCACGGAGGGCAGCGTTGTCCGGCAGCTGTCCGGCAGCGACGAGGACGGCGGCGAGCCCGGGGAGGAGCAGAACGCCGTGCACCGCAAGATCGGGCAGCTGGCGGATGACCAGGAGGGCATGGTGTCGGCGCCGTACCAGGCCGGGGCAATGAAGGACGCCAAGGACGAGGAGGAGGACCTGACGTACGACAACAACTACCGGGACATCAACGGCCGGCGGCCGGGAGAAGCGGGCTTCATCCCGCCGGGCTGGCTGGACGCGAAGGGCGCCCTGAAGCCCGGCATGAGTCCGGATGGCCTGCCCGAGGGCGGCTACGACGACAACTACCGGGACATCAACGGCCGCAAGCCCGGCGAGGAGGGCTTCATCCCGCCGTCGTGGATCGACGCCAAGGGCGGTCTGAAGCCGGGCAAGTCCCCCGACGGCCTCCCCGAAGGCGGGGACGAGGCGGGATTCCATGACCAGGACGGCAACAGGATCCAGGTGTACGACAATAACTTCCGAGACATCAACGGCAGGAGGCCGGGCGAGGCCGGGTTCATCCCGCCGGCCTGGCTGGACGCGAAGGGCGCGCTCAAGCCGGGGATGCCGCCGGATGGGCTGCCGGAGAACGGGTACGACGACAACTACCGCGACATCAACGGCCGCAAGCCGGGCGACGCGGGCTTCATCCCGCCGTCGTGGCTGGACGCGAAGGGCAATCTGCGGCCAGACCGGCCGGCGGACGGTCTGCCGGAGGACGGCGATGAGAGTGGGTTCCACGACTCGGAGGGCAACCGCATCCGGGCGTACGACGACAACTTCCGGGACCACAACAACAAGAAGCCGGGCGAGGCCGGGTTCATCCCGCCGGGCTGGTTGGACGCGAAGGGCGCGCTGAAGCCGGGGGTGTTGCCGGATGGACTGCCGGAGAACGGATACGATGACGACTACCGCGACATCAACGGCCGCGCTCCGGGGGAGAGGGGCTTCATCCCGCCGGGATGGCTCGACGCCAAGGGCAACTTGCGACCGGACAAGAGCCCCGATGGACTGCCAGAGGACGCGTACGACGAGGACTACCATGACCTCAAGGGCCGCAGGGTCGGTGACGCCGGGTTCCTGCCGCCCAAGAAGAGCATGGCGGCCCGGGAGGGTCTGGCGGGGGATGCGGCAGCCGACGAGCTGGAAGGCCTGCCAGAGGAGGGCTACGATGACGACTACGTGGACGCCAAGGGCCGGAAGGTGGGCGAGAGGGGCTTCATCCCGCCGTCGTGGTCCGACCGCAAGGGGGGCGTGCTGCCCGGCAAGCCCGCGGAGGGGCTGGAGGAGGGCGACTACGACCAGAACTACGTCGACCGCGCCGGCCGCCGCGTGAACGAGAAGGGCTTCCTGCCGCCAAAGCAGGCCGCGCTGATCGCGAAGGGGCGCCCGGAGGCGGCGATGCCGCTGGAGGAGTACGAGTACGACGACAACTACGTCGACGAGAATGGGAAGAAGGTGGGCGAGCGCGGCTTCATCCCGCCGAAGTATCTGGACCCCGCCAACCGCAAGAAACTGCTGCCGGACGCGCCGGTTGGGGAGCTGGACGACCGGGAGGAGGGCGCGTACGACGAGGACTACCGCGACGAGAACGGGCTCCACGTCGGCGAGCGCGGCTTCATCCCCCCAATGGCCAACCGCGCAAAGGCCGGCGCGGCTGCAGGCGGCGTGCCGTCGGCCCCGGAGGCGCTGGACGAGGCGGAGTACGACGAGAACTTCCGGGACGTGAATGGGAAGCGGCCGGGTGAGCGCGGCTTCATCGCCCCGTGCCGGGCGCGGGCGCAGGCCGCCGGCGCCCGGCCTGCGGAGCTGCCGGAAGGCCTGCCGGAGAATGCGTACGACGAGAACTACCGCGACAGCAACGGCAAGAAGGCCGGGCAGCGCGGCTTCGTCCCGCCGCAGGCGACGGGCCCCAAGGGCCGGGGCGGCGTGGCCTCCGCCGCTGCAGAGCCGCTGGAGGAGGGCATCGACGAGAACTTCGTGGACCGCAACGGGAAGCAGGCGAAGGACGACGGCTTCGTGGGCCTGGCGTACGACCACGACTACACCGACCCCAACGGCCGCAAGATCGGGCAGCGCGGGTTCATCCCGCCGCTGCGGGGCCGGGCCGCCCTCCCGGCCGGCGCCGCCGTGGCGCCGATGGACGAGGACGAGTACGACGCGAACTACTGCGACGAGAACGGGCTGCTGCCAGGCGACCGGGGCTTCGTCGCGCCCAACGGCGCCGTGTGCGACGTGGGCTACGACGAGAACTACGTCGACTGCAACGGCAAGCGCCAGGGCGAGAAGGGCTTCCTCCCGCCGTGCTACGACGACTACTACCGCGACCCCCGGAGCAAGCGGCCCGGGCAGGCGGGCTTCGTGCCGCCGGTTTCATGGATGGCGCCCGGCATCGAGGCGGAGCCGCTGGAAGAGGGGGAGTACGACAGCGGCTACCGCGATGCGGAGGTCCGGAAGCCCGGGGACCCCGGGTTCGTGCCGCCGGGCCGGGACGCGGGCCTGGAGGCCGGCTACGACGACAAGTACGTCGACGTCAACGGGCGGAAGCCGGGCGAGCGCGGCTTCGTCCGGCCGCTGCCGACCGGGGGCAAGAAGGCGCTTGCCCGGCGCGCCGCGCCGGAGCTCGACCAGGCCCACACGGCCGCGCTGGCGCCCAAGGGGGCGGCGGAGGGCGCGCCGCCCGGCCAGAGGCACAAGGCGCATGCCGCGCGCGCCGGGCTCACGGTGCGCACTGTGGCCGCGCTGGTCGAGGAGCTGCAGCAGGAGCCGGAGCAGGACGAGCAGGAGGAGGCCGACCCTGTGAACGGGCGGGGCCGGGGCCGCATCCGCCGCGACATGCCGCTCAAGGGCGGGGCCGCGCACCGCGCGCAGCACCGGCCGATGGGGGCCGTGGAGCTGGAGGAGGAGGTGGACGACCTGCGGTACACAGACTCGTACCGCGACGACAGCGGCAAGGCCCCCGGCCAGGCCGGCTTCAAGCCCCCGGCCTGGCACGACCCCAAGGACCCCACGCTGCGCAACAAGTTCCCTGACGGCCTCCCGGAGGGGGCCTACGACGCCTTCTACACGGACAAGAACGGGCGGCAGGTGGGCGACAAGGGCTTCCTGCCCCCCGGCAAAGCGCAGCCGCTGGGCACCGGGGAGTACGACGACGACTTCGTGGATCCCGCCGGGCGGCGCGCGGGCGAGCGCGGCTTCCTGCCGCCGCGCCGCCTGGACCGCAAGGGGCTGGTGCTGCCGGGGCAGAACCTGGATGGGCTGGACGAGGCCTGCTACGACGCGGACTACCGGGACGCGTCCGGCAAGAAGGTCGGCGACCGGGGCTTCCAGCCGCCGCGTGGAGCGCGCGCTGCCCAAGGGGCCCCGGCAATGGGCGTCGCGGTGCTGGAGGAGGGCACCTACGACGACCAGTACCGGGACCGGCAGGGCCGCAAGCCCGGCGAGGAGGGCTTCGTGCCGCCCAACTCGCGGCAGGCGCTGAAGGAGGGGCAGTACGACGACAACTACCGGGACATGAACGGCAAGAAGGCCGGCGAGCGGGGCTTCGTGCCGCCGTGGCGGCCGGGGACGACGGCCGACGCCGCGCCCGCGGCGCTGGACGAGGGTCTGGACGACAACTTCGTGGACGCCAACGGTCGCACCCGCACGGAGGCGGGCTTCGTGGGCCCGACGTACGGCCCCGACTACGTGGACCTCAACGGGCTGAAGCCGGGGCTGCACGGCTTCACGGCGCCCGGCGGCAAGGTGATGCGCGAGGGCGCGTACGACGAGAACTACCGCGACTCCAACGGGCGGAAGGCGGGGCAGCGGGGCTTCATCCCGCCGGCGGCGGCCCGGGCGGGCGTCGCCCCGTCCCAACTGGCGTTCGAACTGGAGGAGGAGGAGGAGGAGGAGGAGGGCGACTCGGAGCAGGCCCCTGCAGGGCCGCTGGGCCGTGGGGGCCCGGCCACCCGACTGCCCCCGGGCTTTGTGGATGGGAACGGCACGCGGCCCGGGGACGCCGGGTTCGTGCCCCCGTCGTACGACGCGAGCACGCCCGGCGTCGGGGCGAAGGGGTTCGTGCCGCCCTCAATGGGCACGAAGGGCGCGTACGGGGTCCGGCCCGCAGCCGAGGCGGTGCCGTTGGAGGAGAGCTGCTACGACGCCAACTACGCCGACAAGAACGGCCGCCGCCCGGGCGACGCGGGCTTTATCCCGCCGACCCGCGATGCCCCGCTGTTCGAGGGCTTCGACGAGAACTACCGCGATGATGAAGGCCGCAAACCGGGTGACGCCGCTTTTGTGCCGCCGGCGTACGACGACAAGTACCGCGACGCCAACGGCAAGGCGCCCGGCGAGGCGGGCTTCGTGCCACCCAAGACCGGGCTGAAGGGGGCGTACAACGCCGCCATGAAGCCGCTGGACGAGTTCTGCTACGACGAGAACTACCGGGACAGCGAGGGCCGCAAGCCGGGCGACCGCGGGTTCATTCCGCCGCGGTACGCGCAGCGCGCGAAGGACCCAGCCGCCGCCGCCGAGGGCCTGAAAGAGGGCTTCGACGAGTGCTACCGCGACACGAAGGATCGCGCTCCGAGCGAGCCCGAGTTTGTGCCGCCGCGTGGCACTGGTGGGCTGCACCAGCACACATTCCCGGGCTCTGGGTCAGCCGCTGTTCTGGACCCCATTTTTGTGGATGGCAACGGCAAACACCCCCGCGACGAGGGCTTCGTTCCCCCGTCGTACGATGCCACGCTGCCCGGGGTGGGCGAGGCCGGGTTTGTGCCCCCTCGCATGGGCACCAAGGGTGCGTACGAAGGCCGTGCGCCCCTTCTTGTCATGCCGTTGGAGGAGGGCTGCTACGACGCCAACTACGCCGACAAGAACGGCCGCCGGCCGGGCGACAGGGGGTTTGTCCCGCCCAAGGGTGCAAAGTGGGCGGCAGGGCAGACGCCAACGTGCGTGCCGGTGTTCGAGGGCTTCGATCAGAACTACCGCGACGATGAGGGCCGCAAACCGGGTGACGCCGCTTTTGTGCCGCCGGCGTACGACGACAAGTACCGCGACGCCAACGGCAAGGCGCCCGGCGAGGCGGGCTTCGTGCCACCCAAGACCGGGCTGAAGGGGGCGTACAACGCCGCCATGAAGCCGCTGGACGAGTTCTGCTACGACGAGAACTACCGGGACAGCGAGGGCCGCAAGCCGGGCGACCGCGGGTTCATTCCGCCGCGGTACGCGCAGCGCGCGAAGGACCCAGCCGCCGCCGCCGAGGGCCTGGAAGAGGGCTTCGACGAGTGCTACCGAGACACGAAGGACCGTCCCATGGGCGACACGGACTTCGTGCAGCCGGTCGGCACCGGCGGCATCCACAAGCCGTTCGTGAGCATGTTCATCGATCCCACGTACACCGACGTGAACGGGAAGCACGCGGGCGAGGCCGGCTTCATTGCCCCATCCTACGACAGCCAGTACCGGGATCCCCACGGCCGCCGGGTCGGGCAGAAGGGCTTCATCCCGCCGCTCGTCGGCACATGCACCGGCGCTGGTGGGCAGACGCCTGCCGCGCCGCGGCCGCTGGGCAAGGGCTGCTACGACGAGAACTACGTCGACGACAAGGGGCGGCGTCCCGGCGATTTCGGATTCGTGCCGCCGCTCCCGGGCTTTACCGGGGCGGACCGCGCGAAGAAGGCCGCAGGGCTCTG